>PVIJ01006252.1:0-94080 GCA_004024925.1 Scalopus aquaticus | reverse complement strand
AAGGTGAGGAACGGCAGGTAACACTTATTGAAGCCTATTAACTGTCAGGAACTGCACTGGATACTTTTAAAATAGGACTTCAGAAAATGCTTATACTATTTTTTAAAGATAGTTTCCATTTTTAACAGAAGTTAAGCAGTTTGTTCACAGTGCTATTCACCCTTCTCACTCAAATCTTATTTTTTTCCCTCTAAACCACATCCTACTTTGTCCGCAGGGCTTTCATCAGGATGGAATAAACAGTGAACAGCTTAGGAGGTTGAATTTAAAGACATAATATTTGGCACAAGAGCAGGAGAATCAATAAAAAACTGCAAACAATGGCCAAACCCCCTTCAGAAAATCCATGGCCTGAATTCACATAATCCTATCTAAATTAAGCCTGACTTTTGCTCAGTAAACTGAAATAATTTATGTTAAGTGATAAGTAGTAAGTGTTCACTAAGTCTTCAAACATCTATTTGAAACCATGTTCTGGGGATTGTGGGCTTTGTGGTCATCTGATCCTTGTGTTTTCTAGGGAAGGTCTGCAATAAAGATGTTAGGCAGTTTGAAGGGAAGACTTCGAACTAAGGCTATTGTTTGAACTCTTAATTAGCAGATGGGTCCCTTTGAAAAGAAGCTGGAGGCACCACTGTTTTGTTCTTGAACAGAAAAGAGATTTCTTCCAGGATAATCTATAATTTACAAGATTTTGAAAGCTGGTTGGATAAACTGAAGGTTATTAGCACCTATGGCAAAGAGGAGGGGGATGGTCCTGTTTGCAATCAGGCACCAGGCCAATCTAGCAGATGGCTAGAGGTGTATTTTGAAGGTGCCTGTGTATTATGTGGATGGAGAGGCTGTGAGGGGCAATATAAGAAACAGTTTCACTGGAGTCCAGAACTCATTTTGTAAAATGCAGGCATAGCTACTCTGGCACCTGAGAACACTTCGGAGGATTGAGATCAATACACCACATAAGAAAGAAATCTAATGACATTCATGAGTTAAAAGACAAATTTGGTGGCAAAGCTGTGTTTAGGGACAAATGCAGCAACAAATGGGCTCTGTGAAATCCCAAGGGTAGACCACGCAAACTGTATTAACAATGTGATTCACCACCTATCTCAACGTGATTCATTTCGACAACATTTTAAATTTGTGGAAATGATGCTATATTATGATAATTTGAGGAAGTTACTTAATATGATCATGATTAGCTTTAGTGAATCAATAATGAATCTGCCTAAAGGTTGTCTCTTTGCCCAGAGTCTTTGAGTTCCTCACTGTTTTTTTGCCCTGAAGCTTCATGTTATTCCACTTGCTTCTGCTAAGGCTCTGATTCTCACAGTTATTCTTTAGGGTTTTACTTTTGGCAGAACTTTGCTAATCTGAGAATCACAAGAATATGAAAGGAGAGAAGTAGCTTCAGTATGTTTGTATTTTAAAGTTGGATATCTGTAATTTGTGTAACATTAAGAATGGTAAGTATTCCCACACTGTAGTCTGAGCTGTACGAACACAAAAAAATATTTAGGGAATTTAATTTAGCAAGATTTCTGGGTAACAATCATTTTCTTGAATCTAAACATTTTAGGGAAGTGCAGATAGCTGTGCTAGGATTTAAGTTTTAAAGTATGATCAGACAAAACATCAATAAATGCAAATGAGTTTGTAAAACAAGTTTCATGTGAACCAATATATTGCTCAGCTCACAGAGTCTGCATTTAATTGAAGCTGATTTCATTATACTCTAGGGGATATAGTCAGAGCTGTAGCCTACCCAACCTCAACACCATTATTGAATCTTTTTTCAGTGCTAATGTTGATCAGTATTTGTGTGTTCATATGTGTGTATGTGTGCGAACTTGTATGAATATATATATATATTTATTGTAATTGTCTTTAACATGTCTATAAAACAGATATGACTCCAATACTTATTCCTTAAAAAAATAGTATTTTTTACATGATAGGTGTAGTAACAACTAACACATATATACCATCCTTTGTTGCAAAGGGTAGACAACTTTGTAATATTGTAACTTTATACAAAATGTTAATTTAGTGTTACAAAATGACATAATTTCTTAACTGTTTTAAAACCTACTAATTTTCATCTAACAGGATATTTTTTATTTAAAATATTGCAAATTTAAAGTTGTGACCCTTATTAGAGTATCATGCTTACATAATATAACCACAGCTCACAACATTACCAGAAACCTTCTGTCTATGATTTTCAATTCTAAGAGTAGAATCAAGCTGATTAAACGTCATAAATTACAACCATAAAAAACATGGACAAGGCAAAGATGTTATTTAGCCCTTCAAAGAAGTAATTACTAGATATTCCAAACATTCTATTTGCTAATTTATACACATCACCTGTAAGATTAAAAAAGCAAGTTATTGAAGTATGACAGTCAACAAATGTGTGGTAATAGCTGGTTGACAAAAAATAATACAGTTTAAACAAGGACTTGGCAAGGACTCTAGAAAATATTTGTTTGCTTGTTTGTTTTGCTTCACTTTGATAGAACTTTACTATCTTTAGGATTTAATACTGAACAAATATCACTAATATGGACCTTTGTTTCCAAAGAGACAAGCACATAAAAATTATTTGTGCTATTTTGCTCTTCACCCCCAAATTTTATTGAGTTGCCAACTGTCTATGTAACTGTATAATTTGGGGACTACAACTTCATACCCTGGCATGTGCCCATACTTCACTCACCCTCCACCCAAGTTCTAGTGCCAATACACTATCACATTATCTCTCATATCCTCTCCACCCTCCTGCCCATCTCCCCTCTGATTTATCATTTATAATTAGTATTATTTTCAGGTGTTCTTTAAAGAGCTTTTTATGATTCTTCTGATTAAGAATGGTTAACTATATATGTGTATAAAATTAGTAGATATAAACCCCTAATGGCTTGAGATGAAATATTTATATACATATATATAAAAATATATACTTATTTATATTTATATATATATATATATATTTAATCATAAAATAATAGAAAACACAAAAGTAAGCTATCAAAGAGTTTGTCTTATCATGATTCCAAGTCCAGAAGATAGAAAGGGGAAACATTCTGCCAAGTAAATGAAATGATATGCAGTGAAGACAGGAACATGGTTGATTAATTCTACTTAAAAAAAAATATTAAAACAATTATATAGTGTATTGTTCGCATGTATTAGTAGCAACTTATTAGAGATTTATGCTTTTGAATTTACTTTCTTTTAATGTATGCATATTTTAATTGAACATTAAAAAGAAAATAGAAAAAAAGAAGACATAGAAGAGATAACTGAAAAATTAACATGGACCAATGCCCACAATTGGAAAGAACTACTAAAAAATGAAATAGAAACAAGACCCTGATCTTAGGTCAAATTTTGCACTATTGATTGTGCTTCATGACTCCTAGGAGACAGAACTTCACATACTTTGGAAATTAAGCATGTTATCTCCACTGAAAGGCACACTTACTATAATAGAGGTAGGCTGACATTAACTTAAACAAATGGATGATTTTTATCAAGTAAACAGTTTACAAGTGCAAACAGCCCTATGAATTTAGTAATTTTCTTCCATCTTTATACATTTCCACTTACATATACCAAACAAAATAGTGAATTCAGTCTGGACCTTCCTTATTTCTCCTTACAGTAGGAAATACCTAGAATTATTAAGTATAAATTTTATCACCTTTATCACATCTGAAGTATCTTAAAAAATCTTGTCCAAGAATATATGTATATACATGTTCTTTCTTTCTTAAAAATATATATATTCTATATATATTCTGAACATATATAATATTCATACAAATTATATAATTCAAAGTGAACATTAGTAAATGTAAGAATCAGGCTTCCTGTGTTCCTGTGATTTTGACTATCATTAAAAGACATGCAAAAGCACAGCACATATGCACCCCATACATGTATATGTATATATGTGTATATGTATGTGTACATATATGCATATACACATGCCATTGAATACTATTTAGCTATCTTATAAAAAGATGAAATACTGTCATTTGTCATTTGCAGTAGTATGGATTGAGCTAGAGATTATTATACTCAGTAAAGTAAGTCAGATAGAGAGAGACAAATAAAATGTGATTTCACTCATATTTGGTCTAGAGAGAAAATAAATGGGTGAACTAAATAAAACAGAAACAAACTTTTGGACTGTAAGAATAATTAGAAATTACCAGAAGGAAGGGGGAAGGAAGTTTGGCAAATGAGGTAAAGCCGATAATTATATGATAAATGGAAGAATTGGAATTTTAGTGGTGAACTTAATGTAGCATACACTTATTTTGATTTTTAATGATGCATACCTAAAACCAATATAATGTTTCAACACAATGCTACTTTGAAAAATACAGTGTTTGAACTGGGTACTATTAAAATAAAATAAATGTGCAATAAACATCATAGTTTCCTCTGTTCCTTGACAAGACCAGACACACCTGGTATAATATCTTATTTTCTTTTTCAGTATTAATTCTTACATCAACATTTATTGAATATTTACAATGCATCAGCTATTTATTGAATGATAGTATGCATGATAATCCTTTAATTATCACACAGGTGTATGAATTAGGTACTATTAATATTATCCTGCTGTAGAGGAATCACATAACTCAAAATCGCATTAGTAATCTTAGTTAATATTATAATCCAGGTTCTTGAATGGGATCTCCTCTAGAAACTATCATACTCTTGCTCTATCTTATTTGAAAGACAATTACAAAGCCATTATCTTAAAACCTGTGTGGTATAGATTTAGACACATAGACTAGTGTAACAGAACAGATAATTTACAGTAGGACCATTCATATATAGTGATAATGATTTATGAAATGCTGCTAATGGAGAAAGGGTAGATGGCTTTCAAAGACAGTACAGAGAAAACTCATTTATTATATGAAGAAAAAATATGTCACCATGTAAAAGTGGTCATAATATACATAAAAAACCAAAATGTGGCAAAACTATTGTGCATAAAAAAATGCAAGAGACATGCTTTGTGATTAATTCAAAAGAAAAACCAGACAATAAAATAAGATGAAATGATTGAATGAAAATGAAGGATTTCTATTTAAGACACCATAGAGAAATACAAATTATTAAAAGGAAAATATATTTGCAATATGTAAAATCAGCAAAGAACCCCTGCAAATCTACAGGAAAACAACAATGACCATGAGAGAAAAATGGACAATGAATATAATCAGGCAATTTTAAGAAGATGAATCCCAAAAGTGAATTGCATACAAAATGATATTCAACTCCTGAATAATCAGAGAAATCAAAACTATGTTACGTAATCTGCATATACATCTGATGGATTGGCAGCACCATGAACTGGCTGGTAGGTTTGCAGAAACTTGAGGCATTCTAGAGAACAATCTGGCAAATCCAGTTATCCTCTCTGTAAAAAAACAATATTCCCAGCTCCAATTTGGATTTCACATTTTAGTTTTATCTCATGACTTCCAATACCTGTTGTGAGTAGTAATAGTCGAAGGAAGTGGACTCTCTAATTTTTATTAAATTTGATAGTGTCAACATATTTACAATAATGTATTGTTTTTCTCCCAAACTGAAAACAGGAACTGTGAAAGATGAAAATGCATTGAAAAATGTCACACTGTCAGATGTATATGCACAAAAAAGTATACCCCAAAGTTATGTACCATTAGTCTTAAAGATGTCATACCATCTCAGCAATGTTAGTTACAGCCATCAATGGGTATTTATGGAACTCCTGCTGTGCAGATGACAGGGAAACATTTATGTGTATAGGATGGATTGTCTTTACCAGTTACTGGAAGCGTAAGAGCTCTTGGTTTGAATTCTAATTCCCACTTGGTTTGTTTCTGTTAAATCTAAAATAAGCCAATGGATAAACATCATAGTTTCCTATGCTCATTCTAGAAAATCTCATAAATTTAGGTATGGTCATAGATTTGTTATTCATACATCTGAATACCTTGCTTAAAATTAAAGTCATTTGACTAGCTGAAAAAATATACCGCTCTAATATTTTTTTCTTTTTTAAAAAGCAGATATTCTACTTTAAAATTAAAAACAACTTGCCATATGAAGGAAAATATACTATCTTTGTTTGCCAGTTAGGGGTTTTCTAGAAGCCTGTAAATCAGAGATTGACCATATTTACCATTTATGAGCTCCCTCTGGGACATATAAAGCTATATATTTTTATTACAATCTTCTAGTGCAGCTCATTTTTATTATTGTAATGTCACATTACAAGGTTTCATTAAATTAGCAACATTTTAAATGAACTGTAATAGCTCCAAATTGTTTTTTTTTTTTTCTTTCAGTTCACTAACATTGCCTGAGGAAAGAAGACAGTTCTATTTCGACATTATGGAGCAGGATCTGAACTATAGAAAGAAGGGAATTTCCATTACCATTTAATCGTGTATTTTATTAATTTAAATCAACAACTGACTGTATTTACTATATCCATTATTTTAAGAATGCATTATTTTTTTGCAAAGGCCTAAAAGTTTAAGCAAGCACTAAATCCTAAACTCACAATTTAAAGTAGACTTTTGAGTAAGGACTGGTATATTTATAGCACATTATAAAAACATTCAAGATATTTAAACTGGAATAGACTTTAAACAGTGTACTTGGATTTTAAAAATGCAAGTTGAGACATAGTATGTATTTACCAAAACACAATAGATAAATAGCAAATACTTGCTATCCTGAGAGTCATTATTTGAGTATATGGACTATTGAGGTTACATGACAAAGTGAATGTTGTTATAGCAGCAATAGATTTGCTAACAAGTCATCAGTTATAAATATATTTCCCTCAAACACCAATACCTTTCCTACTCACATCTCGCACCTTCTGGCACTCACTGAGTCAGTCTTTGCAGATTGTCTCAGCAAACACAAAATCTGAAGCAAACAATCTATATTGTTTTTAGGTAAAATTGCAAATCTTACCATAGATATCGGATCTCACAAAAAAGAGATTTGCATGAAAATGTTCTCAGAGAGCTTCTTCTATTACACACACACACACACACACACACACACAAAATTTGACAGATGAAATTTTTCATAGTTAACAAAGTTAAAGGTTGAAGATAAGGAAAACCATAGTATGACAAAATGTTTCTATACAAAAAATGTGACAATTTTGGTAAAAATGAAATGTGAAGTGATGGATTTCATATCTTCCCAGCACACAAGAATTATCGGAGAGAGTGTGTTAAAGAATCAATGCTGATTCAGTACCTGAATTAGAACAGAGGGCAAACATAAAACACATTTTATTGAACATAGCATAAATTGCCTTTTCTAAGTTGTAGCTTATTTTTAAAGTCTTAATTACTTTTTAAATTTTAATGAAACTTTGCACTTGCCTGTGTGTGTGTGTGTGTGTGTGTGTGTGTGTGTGTGTGTGTGTGTGTGAATTGTTCATTATGAGTACAGATAGGTGATGAGAACCACTGGCATATTAAAATTCTGGACACTGATTTTATTTTCACTTTGTGCTTTGTTTATTTTCTAAATTACCTGTATCGGGAGTGGATGAACTGTGTAATCATTAAAATGTTCAATATAAGCATTTTTAAGAAATTAGTTGACATTCTTAGATTGTTTAACTAAATGAAAGTTACTAATTGATATATTTATAGTACTCACAGTATTTCTGTTTGAAATTGTCATTTGGTTGACATGAAGAGTTAAAGCAATTTTAAGTTCAAAGATTAAAATTTCCCCTTGAATCTCAAAAAAAAAAAACAACAAAACAAAAACAAAACCCACCACCACACAAATTGCTTTCTCAAGTTTTATCAATTTTCCACTAGTTTATTACTTCTATAATAGTGGGGTATGACTTTGCACCTCCATATGTACACATGCTTCACTCAACCTCTATCAACACTTTAGCACCTCAACCCAATCACCTTCCCTCCCATATTTCTTCATTTCTGTCTCCCCATCCCTCTTTTTTTTTAAAGATTAATTTATTTATGCATACATGAGCTGGGGTGCAGGCCAGAGGTGTGGGGGGTGTTGAGAGGATTCATCAAAGACAGATTTGGGAGCAGAACAGGCAGATCTACTGAAATACCCTGCTGAGGGGAGCAGCGGGCGAGGCAGGAGAGTTGCGCCATGTGAGAATCTCCCTGGCTGGGGATCGAACTCATGCTGCAGTGGCTGCATATAGCTTCATAGGCTGAGACTTAACCTCTTGCTCCATCAGGAAGACCCACCATCCCTCTTAAAGTATAAGCATTATTCTTGTTTAGCCAGTTTATTTTCTTTGAAAATCAAAATTGTGTTAGTTGCGGTCAAATACCAGTGTCTGTGTGAAAGGCAATGTAAACTATTTTTGATAAGACAATCAAATAGTTTGCCAGCATACGCAGAATGTTAGCTCTATCCCCCAAATGTACCATAGGCTATCTCAATAGTTATTAAAACATTGTTTTTAGTTGAATTGGTTGATTCTGGCTGTTACTTGCAAAAAAATTAAATGTATATAGTATAATGATGAAACAATTACTGACTTTTATTGCCTTTTTTCTTCTTTTCGCATAGATAATTCTCTAAGACATATCTGTATAAACATTAGCAGCAGAAGCAACTTGAAAGCTATAACTATTTGTGTAGAAAAATGCACTTTTGCAATTGAAAGATGGCCTTATTTTAACTTTTTCTCAGCAATCACTTGCTCACCTATATAGTCATTATTAGACATTAAATAACAAAATCTTGATGTCCATTCAACAATATTTATAGGGTTAACACTTTGATTAAAGTAAATGATTTAAATTAAGTGCTGAGATAGATTATAATAAAATAGTAGCAACAGAAACAGTCCTGAAGTTTCTCTTTATCTCAATTTTAAAGATAAAGACAACCATTAATTAGTGAGTACAATTCTGAATTTGTCCTTATATAAGTTTTATCATTGCACAGTTGTGATTAATGGAAAGTTATGACAGAAATAGATAAAAGGGAATGAGTTTAAAACTAAGAAGAACTATAAACATTAAAGGCTATGGTGAATAAGGGTGTCTTGTTTCTGGTTATTTCAGAGTAATGTCCTGGTTAAATTATAGAATGAATAGTCTGACAGATTCTCTTTAGAACATTTTCACTAATGAGGATTTCTGTGGGAAACTCCTATTCTAGAAATGGTAATTTATTTCAGTACAGTTCTTTGTGAAAGGACTTTGTGTGTCTCTGCCGGTTCTTTTTCAATTGAAAACATGCAAATTGCTTTTGAAAAAAGAATAGTCAACAAACATAACTCTCCATAATAATTATATGTAATATATATTATAAACCATAAACTGAATGACAGTATTTTTATTGAGTTCACCATATTATTGTAGGTAAGGAATATCATAGTATAGCTTCCATTTTTATAAAATAGACAAATTAGTTTCAGATATTTCTTTCTGAATTAGATCTTTAAAATCTGAGGTCATAGCTGACAGGAAGAGACATTAAGATCCCAATACATCAAAGCATATTTTATATAATTTAAATATTGGACAAAATTTCTTTTCTCTCTTGATTTTAACATAGCTATATCAAACTAGAGTTTTTTTCAAATTTCTGTATCATTTTAAATTGTAGATACTAGTGCAAAACATGTGACAATGTATACTACTTTATATTGTGTAATGGAATTGATATAACTGATATTTTAAAAATTAATGTTAATTTCTTAAAACTCTACCCCTAAATTATGAAATATTTCACACATGCAGGCAACTACTCAAATAGGCTGTCATTTACATGTCACATTAAAAAAAAAACAGTAATTTTTTTGGCCACATTTATATTAAATTCTCTTTTTAAGTAGAAACAAAAACTTACAGATATTGTTTTTTCTGTATCCCTGTCTCCTTCTACCCTTCATTTTCCCAGAAAACTAGTATCTTAAAGTTTATATAAATCATTTCCATTCATGATTTATACCTTTACTACATATGCGTGATTTTCTTATTTTATCTGTAAAATTTGAGTTTTGTACTTAAAAAGTTGATAAATCATTTTTGTTAGGTTTTTTAAAAATTTTATTAGAACCAATTGAGTAGCACTAGAATTAAAATCGACTAGACTGCTGCCAAGATTTCAATCTCTAACATTGATTTGGGGGAATAAAAAGCCCTTCTTGTAGCAGTTATTATGAAGTGTTCCATTTTTTTCATGACCTTTGTTTCCCACTTGTATAATCATTTATACTGAAATTCATTAGCCTCCTCCTGAAGAGAAGCACTAAAGGCTATATAAGTAACCATGGGTTAATTGGATAACGGTGGTAATTTGAAAGCTTATACATGCTGACTTTGCAATTATTAATAATACATGAAGCTGATTACAATAAACTCTACCTTGGTTTGGGAAACAACTGAGAAAAAGAGGTAGATTCCCTGGGTTTGATGGCTGTGGCGAATCAGGAAATTAGCCTTAATCTGACTCTGACTCAGTTTCCTTATAGGGAAAATAGGGGTAATAAATCCATGGTGCCAAGTTGGTATGAGCATTATATGGGGTAATGCCAAAAACCAGTGCTAAATATACACTAGATGTACATTGTCACAGTGAATGTGAATTTGGTACATTTTTTACTTTCAGAAATTAAAAAAAAAAAAGTAACTAGTTTACTTGGCAGTCTTACATGTAAAAAAATTCCTTCTCCTATTGCTTCTTCTTTTTGATAAAGATGTAATCACTTTTCTGGTGGACTGCTTGTGTTGACATGAGTTATATTTGAGAGGCTTAGTTAGTTTCTCTATCCTCCCAATAATTTTGCAAGCACCAAACTACTGAGTTAAATTCCTTTCTTATTTATGGTTCCTTCAACTCTTCTGACTCCTTCCAAAACCTTTTCCTGGTTTTGGGGACAGAGGTAAAATTTGTAGTAGATGCTAACTTTTGACCATAGAATTTAAGGAAGAGTCATCTTGAAGTGCTTGAAATTGAAGTGCTTGACTTCGAGTACATAAATTGGATGTAATTAGAAAACCAGACACTTGCTTTGTGAATAGAGAGTGATGAGACAGTACCAGGACCTGTGGGCTCCTGTCATGGGGGCAGGGCCCCTGTCAGGAGCATGTGTCATTGTCACGTCAGATGAGGCAAGGCTTTGGTGAACTGAATGGCTGTAGAGGTTAGGTTGGGATGACACTAATAAAGCAAACTCTCTGAGTGCGCTGCCTGCTTTTGATGGCATTGGATAATTTAGAGTAGTAATATGCCCAGCTTTTTAAATTCTTCACTAAAGGCACAATCAGGTACATGGAGAATTCATTATTTTTTTTTTCCTTTTTCATTTATAGCACCAGAGCCATAGTAATAGGAAACTGGACTCAACATTGCTGGATTGGGACAGCGTGTGTGACAATTTAGAGCTCTGACTGGGAAAGTTCAGGAACCTGAAACCTGGAATAGAATTACATGAATGGCTAAAAGTAAACTCGAACACTCTAACACCTCAATTCCACTGGCCTTCCCTTGAAGGCAGATATTTTTCAACCTGTGGGTGAAGCTGGATTTGCTGTACTTGGAAGCCCTGCAGTAGTTGTTTTAAAAGATATCCATTCTCTTCACACCCCATTCTATCGCTCCTAACTGCCTTCAAAGCAAAGATCAGATTCAACCCCAAATTGTCACAGCTATAATTTCTAATCCTGGGAAAGAAAGTATACCACTTTTTGCTAAATTTATATCATCAGAAACCTGAAGAATACCTATAGGGTATGATGCTTAATATGTTAAATGAGAAAAGAAGAAAAGTAATGTGAAAATAGCTGAAATTCTGTTAATATGATTGCATTTCATAGATTCTGGGATCAAAAGTTTAGTTTGAACTGCTGGAAGTAGGCCTAGCTGTTTGTGGGTTAGTGACTAAAACTTAAATTCAAATGCTATGTTTAGTAAATAATGTTTAGATGCCAGAGATTCTTTGGTTAATGGAATTTCTACTGGCTAATGGAAAAGAAGGGATTTGTGTGGCTTTCAAGCACTTGACATGTGGTTACTCAAAATGAAGATATTCTTTAAGCCTGAAGTAGTGCAAAAAAATGTAAACTATCTCAAATTTATACACTGTTTACAGAGTGAAATAATACTAATATCTTTTTTCATTATGTAAACCAAAATGTAATTAAAAATAACTATTTCCTTTTACTGTGTTTTAAAATATAACCTCTAGAAAATTTAAAAATACATAAGAGATTTAGATATGCGGCAGATATTCTATTTTTGTTAGGCAGCACTGGCAAAGAGGGATTCAAATGTTGGCATAAATTTGCCATTTGTAACATGCTGACTTATCCTTCAACTGTCTTCTGAAAGGGCCCAGAAGACAATATTTTGAACTAGGAATTTGGTACTACGTGCAGGAGAGAAGCTCCTGCATCTTTGAAAAGCACTGTAGCATTTGTTCTCTGTAGGATAACACATGGCCACTGTAATTAGATTCCTGGCTTCAGGGTCAATGATAAGGTCATAGGGTGGCCAAGGCCACATGGCAGCAGTGACGACCATCACTGGTAGTGAGCTTGGCCTTCACGGTAGGCCACGGGCTCGCAAGTTTCTTTTGCTGTGGCTTACAGATCATGAGTCTGTAGGACTGAAATAGCTGAGAAGTTACCAAAGTATAATTAAGCTTTAAATTAAAAAAAAAAATGTAGATATGGTGAAAAAGACCTGGCTTGAGTCCTGTATTGGACAGTCATGGTCCATCATGCAATGTGTAGGTTGGAAGCTCTTAAGTGCAGGAAGAACAGGAAAGTGTAAGAAGGACCATGGGGCCTCCCTGGTGGCGCAGCAGTTAAGTGCTGTGCTGTGGAGCTGTCGGCAGCAGCGACAAGAGTTCAACGCCCAGCTGGGGAGATTCCCAGATGGTGCCGGAAGACCTCTCCTGCCTCGCCCGCTGCTCCCCTCAGCAGTGTACATCAGTAGATTCGCCTGTTCTGCTCCCCACTCTGTCTCTGGTGAACCCTCTTGCCACCCCATGCTTCTGACCTGCACCCCAGCTTGTATGCACAAATAAATAAATCTTTAAAAAAAAAAGGACCATGGAAAAACATCAAATTTATGCACTATAACTTTCTTTCTGGACTTCCCTAAAGGAAGCTTATTAATCAAGATATCTGAATTAAAGAAAGGAAAATGCAAATTGTTTGATAGTGCTAATCCCTAGAGATCCAGAACATTATTGCATTTCATTAATCAAATGATAACATTTTATCATCTGTACACCTGACAGAGTGCCTGAAAAATCCATCTTGCGACAAACTTTCCTGTGACTGAATACACAGTTAAATCAACAATTGGCAGAATAATATATTGTTTATCTGGCCAGTTGGTGAGAACTTTTTTGAAATAGTAGGAAGTCCTTAGAATTGTCAGTCTTCATAAAGTAAAAAATCAAATGAAATATCGGAGTTGTGTGAACATATGAGCCAGTCAACACTAATTTCAAGGATTTGAAATATACAGTGGGTGTATACAGTCTTTATCTTTTCCCCATCAACTCATTTCTTTGACTTGTGCAGAAGTACTATAGACCTTGGGGAATGACAATGATTACTGTGTACTTAAAAAGGTGGAGATTTAATAGTAAAAGAGTCATCCAGATAGTGTCTCTTTATTAAAGAAAATTAGAGACACTTGCATATGAAACAGTCACTCTTCTGTCAAACACATTATTTTCTCTCCAATAAATGAGCAATATCAGACTAATCTTGTTTTCACTTGGTAGGTATAGCAGTATCCATTTACTATCTTACCTAAGGCTACATCAAATCTCTGTCTTTGTTTCTCTGGGAACTTGATCATCTGACTTCCCTGAAGTCAAAATCCTGGTTCACTAGATTAAGAGATTTTTTTGTGACCTGTAAAAAGCTATTAAACTATAAATCCGTGTAAAGCATAAACATTTCAACATCATAAGAGAGAAACACAATAAAAACAAGGTTTTGTCTTTCATCCTAATGAATTGTGGGAGTCCAGTCATGCTGGAATATTCTCTCTAAAGCAAAAGATAAATGATTGTTGTTTGACCCACATTTTCCAGCAAATATATATGCTTGCTGGATAACTGGACATGGGTACCTGGATATTTGGGTGAGGTATTTCTTCTGATTACCAAACTGTGCATGATGCTATCACTTTCAAGACACCTGAGAACAAGAGAATATTGTCCTACTGATTAAGCTTACAGATCAGGGCAATGTTGCTATTTGGGCCATACGACTGAGGAATCCACTTGTGCTGTGTTGATGTTATGAGGAGGTATAGTCCTCTGACAAGTTCTGAACATACTATTATAGCATAGACCACCTAGGGCTTTAGAGAAAAATGGGGACTTCTTTGGAAAACAATTAATCTACTTTTGAAATCCTGCTACTATTTTATAATTAGGGTTCCACTGAAAGAAACCCATTTCTTTCCAGATTCATGCCTCCATCAACATGTGGGTCTCAGTCATAAAGTTGGGGGGTGCATAGCAGTTTCCCACCATCAAGTGGGTAGGAGCAAGCAGGTACCTGAATCACAAAATTGTGCCATTTCTATTCATGATGCATCTATTCCTGCCATAGATGCCACCGCTCCCTCAGTCCACACATCGGGCCAACTTAGGTACTTCTCACAATCAAATAAATTAAATTTAGTTCGTCATGACATGTTGGCATAGGTCCGAAGTGGACTCGTGCTGCATTATAGCCCATACAAGATTGCCATGAAGGGCAGTGAGGAAAGTAAATTTTTATTATGAGACATACCTTGAGTGGTAGAACTGGTTACCCACTTTACCTTGTGTCTAAGTATAAATCTAGTTGATTTGAGGATAGAATCAGAAGGATTGGATTGATATTTGGGTTGTTAGATGGAAACAGTTTGGAGAACATATAACAAGAAAATCTGGGCAAGATGTATGGATTTACCCTTTGAAATTATTTTGGAATGAGGTATCAGTGGCTTAATGAATACTTACAAATGAACATGTGGAGTACTGGTGCTTTTAGTAAGCAAGTGGCAATGTTGATCTAGAGGTCATTCAGCTTCCCTTTTTAAAAAAAGATTTATTCATTTATGCACAAGAGCTGGGGTGTAGGGGGGTGAGAGGATTCAACTGAGACAATGGGGAGCGGAACAGTCGTATCTACTGAGATACACTGCTGAGGGGAGCAGTGAGAGAGACAGGAGGGGTCTACTATGCCATATGGGTCAGCTCCCTGGCTGGGGATTGAACTCGTGTTGCAGTGGCTGCCAATAGCTTCATAGTGTTGAGACTTAAGCCTTTGCACCACCAGGGAGGCCCCATTCAGCTTCTTCTTAACTATTCCACTACTTTCACAATTAACTCATGGACAGTGTGTCCAGAATCACAGGAGGAAAGGTTATGCATGTACTTAATGACTAGATTTTTGCTTAAATTGACACATAATTCTGATAATTGCTCAACTTTAAGATATTTATATTTGCATTTCGCTTTCTTTCCATATGCTACTATAATTATAGGATAAGTACACAGACCTATGGAGCACACTATCTTAATATGTAGAAATGGGGGGCCTCCCTGGTGGCACAGCCGCTAAGCGCTGCGCTGTGGAGCTGTCGGCAGCAGCGATGTGAGTTGGATGCCCGGCCAGGGAGAATCCCACATGGTGTGGCAGACCTCTCCTGCCTCACCCGCTGCTCCCCTCAGCAGTGTATTTCTGATCTGCCTGTTCTGCTCCCCGCTCTGTCTCTGGTGAACCCTCTCGCCGCCCCACACCTCTGGTCTGTACCCCAGCTTGTATGTATAAATAAATAAATCTTTAAAAAAATGTAGAAATGGGAAAAAAGAATTATTTTAGATATATCAAATTTATAGACCTTTTTTGGTACTCAGAAACAAAAAAAAGTTAATTTGTTTCTAATTAATAATTACAGTTTTCTAAAAAGATTAAGACTGTTACTAGGATGTTATTAGCTCTCATTCCCTGAAATTTTATATATGAATGAATTTCTCTTTTTGTATCACTGACTAAAACTGTACATGGATTACATGTGTATTTCAGACATGTGACTTAGACACATTAGTTTTTTTCGTATTTGTAAAACATATGCACTTCAAAGTCAATAAACAATGATATAGGGAAATAAATGAATAAATTTAGTTATAAAAACAAAGTCAATAAACAATGCACTCTTTTCAAAAGCTACTTAAACAGTTACTTTACACATTTAATGTCTTTGGGATGTGTGTCTGACTCCACAAAGCACCATTTGAAACCCCATCTAACTTGTTCCTGAAACAAAGGCTATATATATTGTGAACAGCTAAATGGTCTCCAATATTTTTGACACACTTGGTTAAACATGAAATGGATTAGTTATCTGTAAATAATGTACAAGTCCACTTCAATATCACACTACACAGCCACCTTAGAAATTGGTCTGTATTCATTAATTACTAAAAAAGAGACTGAAATGTTTTCAAATCTTGCATGACTTTATACATTTGTATCTGGAAATGGCAAGGAGAAAAATCAATATATGTTTCTCCCCTGAACTTTCTATTACCATTTTATCCTGGGTGTCTCTATTAAACCACCTATATAATTTAGATAAGTATGCTGTACAGTTTAAGCAGCAAATAATTTTAATAAGAAATTATCATTTGTTAATCAGGTTACAAATAAAAAATAAATTCACACGTGTCATGTGATTCTCATGGATGCTAGTTTGATGGGTCAATTTAATAGTAACTCCCAAATGACTTGGGTAGCAAAGGCTATGTTTTAGTGGCAAATTAGCTCACAGTGGAAATTATACTCATAGCAGTCAAAAGGGGGAGAAATTGGGAGGTGTGAATGTGAATTTCAGGGACCTGGAATTCTTCTTGTAAGACTGTTTCACATTCCCTAAAATACATTTCCTAGAATTGCACAGAATCCTCTGGGAGGCTATTCTTCCACATATATAAAAATGATAGGAGGGAGAAAAGGCTCAATACCAGCTCACTTCAGTGAAGCAACAAGTACTAAAAATTAAATAACTGATATACGACTTTGCTATCATTTTAGAAAAAAATATATATTCCTCAGATACTACTATCTGATAAACTTGTCAACTTCCAAGGAGATTTATCTTACCACTAACTCATGTCAATGACCTATGGGACAACTGCTATGTATATTTTCTAAGTTTTAAAGATTCTCTTAACTCAATTATATATGATCATAACAAAGGGAAGTCTCTCTCTCTCTCTCTCTCTCTCTCTCTCTCTCTCTCTCTCTCTCTCTCTCTCACACACACACACACACACACACACACGTTATGCACAACTGCATATATTTACCCAAAAGACAAGGACATCTCTAGATAGTTCCAGGTATAACTTGTATGATTGCTGCAACTTCAGAGCCAATTGAAACATAACTTATAATTCTTAAGAATATAATTCTTAATAATTCTTATAAAAAGACTTCCCTTTAAATTTATATTTCTTATCACTTCCACAAGAGGTTCTATTTAAATGATCAATATGCAAATGAAAGAGACACAAATAGTATGTCTAATACATATGGTAGAAAAGAGATTTCTGAATACTCAAGAATTTACTGAAACAAAAAGTACAGAATAAACTTCCTTTGGTACTAAAGTATGATGCAAATAAACTTCTCTGGAACGAGATTATTTAGAAGATTGTTTTCCACTTGCTTTGCATTAAATGTGTTGCTTTAATTAGTTCCCTTGAAGACTATAAAGATAATTTTATGTTTATTACCTTGTATTAATTCATCTAATGATACGTTTAATAGCAGAAAACTGACTACTGATTAACCAAGGGAGAAAAATAAATAAGAATAAAACTTTCTAAAATGTTACATTTAGGCTTAAATGTATTGTTATTTAAGTTCCCTTAATTCAACATCCCAACATGATTAATGCATTGGTTATATATAAGTTTCAGGAAATCTATAAAAGACAAGAGCAAAGCCTATTAGTTTATTTAAACAATGCAGTTCTTTAGAGTGCATGAGCACAAGGGACTAGAACTAAGATGCACCGGCAAATGAGGACACCCATGAGGTAGAACATTACTTGGGATTTCTCCTTTCACAAAAAAGAATTTCCATAGAATTTATAATGTTAACAAATGACATTTACAGTTCTTCCTCTAGCTAAGTTCCTAGGAAAGTATCACATCAACTACCTCACATTCACTACTAATGGGCTTTGATTTGTTGGATTCTTAACCTCAATTCTTACATTGAAAAATAGAAAGAAAACGGGAACAAATTATCTGTAAGAATAAATATAATAAATATTAAAGTCACTTATAAAGGTGATGTTAATTTTAGTATTTATTTTTAAGATTTTAAAACCACAATTAGTGGATAAGGCATAATATTAGAGACAATTATTTCATTTTGCATTATTGTACAAAAGCTGCAGACTTCAAAATAGTTCCTTAAACTGGATTCATTGAGGATGCTTTTAAATTAAAGTAAAAGTTGATTATTTTATAATACCATGGATTTTGTTTATTGTATTATTCTTTTTAACACAGTCATCTGTAAGACTGTAATGATATCACTATCTCTATTATTTCTGACTCCATTTGACATGACACTCAGAAACACACCCTAAACACACACACACTTTCCATAGCCCACAATGTAGCAAACTGTATGGAGAACTGTGCTAATAAGGGCATAATAAATTACTACTAAAACAAGACCACTATTACATTACTATCAGGTTCAACGGGTCATAAGTGGTAATTTTATTCTGTGCCTTTCCTAAAGTTTTAGTCAAGTCATCTCAGTTAGATGCATATCTATGCAATTATATTTATAACTATAATTATAAATTCCACATAAGCATTTACATAGTTTCAGGATGATCATTCTTAGACATTTTAATGTGGATTACTCCCAATACATTCAATTAGCTAGTTTGTTACTTTTATGCTGGTGTACACATGCATCTGTTTAAGCAGTGATGGATAAGGTAACAATAAGTCATGCAAATACAATCCTGAGATATAAGTTGGTAATTATGATTAGCATCACTCTTGATAAGAATTTGTTTTCTGCTGTTTATAAGACTGCAAGTGTAACCAAGAAAAAAGGTACAGATAATTTTGAATCCCAATTACCTACAGTTAGTCTTTGATTTCATAGCAATTTAGTTAAATCTTAAGTCTCTAAGAAGATATTATCCTAAACACATCAGCAATATCAAAGTTTCAGGCTGATAAGCAATCTTTTACATTAAAAACAGACAAGAACCATGCAGTTTTCATGATAATTTCTTATCCCCAAAGTGTTTCCTTTAGCAATATGACCTCCCAGTTGAAGAATGAAGTCTGGAAAATGAAGACAAGAAGTTGCTGTGGTTGTTAGTTAGGAGTCGATTAGATAATTTTACACAGGTGGTTGATGATGGATGAAGGTGGTGGTATTGGAAGAGGAATGGACAGTTAGTATTTGGGAAAGAAACACTCTACCTGTATAGCCCAGCGAATTGTCATCGTTATCAGAGGTGGGGATTGGCGTCCCGTGGTCGTTCCCCCTCTCTAGGTCTTCAGGGTCTGTCGGAAACAACACCAGAGCTGCTGATGGGGTCACAGTAGTAACAGTAGTTGCCATTTCGATCACAGCATGGCCAGACACAAGTAAATCCACATGTGACAGAAAAACACACAGGGACAACACACAGCACACGTCCTCCTCGCCCCTCCTGCAGCACAATCCACCCCTCGAAGGTCTCAGCATCATGGCTTAGCTGCTACTTCTTAATTTCCCTAATTCTCTGCTCTGCCTGCACCTTTGCTGCACTTCAAAGCTGGCGAAGGGCTCTGACTGCCCTCTGTGAGGCCGCCAGCGCGGACTGAGGGAGCATATGGAGGAGGGAGAGGGCAGGGTGGCTGAATGCTAGCATTGCTAATTTTCTACCTTATTGTTAATCAAAGCTATTGACTGTGATCACTCCCCATCATCGCTTCATCTCCTGCCAATTACAGACTCCAGGGACTGTACCTCATATGGGTGTGGGGGGTGGGGAAAATAGGGTCTTATCAAATAAGAGGGTGGGGATAAAAATGTCATAGTTTCTCTGAATATCAGCAAAGAAAGCAGTGCAACATCACATCTTTCAGAAGACAACAATGAATCCTCTTAAAGAACAGAGGTCAATTTTCTGAAATGAACATGTGAGTAAAATGGTACTTAACTTTACACATGTTGGTTTTAATACTTAAAAACCTTCAAATTGCTTGAGATTCTAGATGACAATCACCCAGATAGAAATTGCCTTTCATTTCTTATTATTTTCCTTGAATACAATAACTGCTTTTAATTCTCAAGTTGTTTTTACATTTCAAATGGCTCATCATTTTCCTGATACAGAATTTTAGTGCTGAGGTTAACACAACACTCTGGTTCTAATATCCAGATGCTAAGTTGTAGTATAAACAGAGAGGAAGTCCATTGACATCACTGTTAATTTCACTCCTGCTCACTCACCCAACCATCATAGCACGTATATTACATAAATCTGAGCAGGTTCTCAGTTCTATGGCTGATAAAGACACAGACACAATAAAACCCAAGTGTGTCCTTCCTAAATCAAAAGCTATGGAGTCATAGATCATTCAAGTTGCAGTGTCCTGCGGGTTTTTATCACCTTAAACAGCATCTACACAAAATATTTTGCTCTGAGCAGTGAAGAAGCACAGCTGTTTACTTAAGGAAGAAAGTCTGTCACTTATGAATGAGGCAGTGAGTACACGCAGGTAATGCCGCTCTAGAAACATCACAGGGGTCATTAATTTTGTGTTCCTGCTAGTCTTTTATTTAGGTCGTCGACACATTTTGTCTTAGACACAGCTATTCAAGGGTGATCTAGAAGATTTTTGAAGAGGATCAAAAGTCTATCATGAGCCTGCTTTGTGATTTTTTTAAATACAGCTTTATTTATCCACTCTCCTTGTCTTCCCTCCACCCCAATCCACATGTCACATAATTAGCCTGTGCAGCTGAAATGATGGGGGAAATGAAAGGTTCAGACCTGTGCACACTCAGAGAAAAAAATGTTCATTTTTATTCTGTTAATAAGATTTATTCAAAGATCCTTTCCTTTCCAGTGAGGGCTGTTGTCACGTTTGTCCTTAAAATCAACTCTGGATATGAAGGAAAGGGTCCACTTGCTTCCTCTGCAATCTGTTAATGTCGTTGTATGCACACTTTGCTTAGGTCAGAGTTTTAAGTCACAGCACAAAGAGAGAATGGGAAACAGGCATTTTTGTGTATGTTGCAGCAGTGTTAGCATCATGTCCTGCCACAAACTAGATACCTTTTTCCATGCAAACTAGCAAATGAAAGAGGTCGATGTAGGGAGATAAATAGAAGATGCTTTAAATGTATTAAAATGCCTTTAAAGGAAGCAACCCTGCCTACAGACAAGCTTGCTTTAAAAGTTACCATGTGCTTAATTTTCAACTTACAGACTAATTGTTTTTAGCAACAAATGCAACTTTTCAAAATAAACACTGTAAATTTATGATGGACTCATTCCTTTAATGTGGATATACACATTTCTAATAACTGTTAAAACACAATAAAAATTCCTTGAAATCCATGACAATAACTAAATCAGTTTGCCTATGGAATATATCTTACGACTTTTTGAGTAAGACTAGTGCAACCTTTATTCCTGAACCCTCTTTAGGGACAATATTACACATTCAACAAAAACAAGGAAAGTATATCATTTGGAACAAGATACCTAAATCTGCTTGAAATAAATTTTTCACCTACAGCTAAATTAACCTAAGGCAGTTCCTTCCCAGCACTCCCTAAATGTGTGTGCTTCATATGCTCCAGAATTCAGATTTCATCCTTGTTCAGTATGCTCCCTGTGGAATCCTTTTTAAGGCTGAAGGCTTTAACTAGTTTTATGATGCAACTTCCTCATTTCTTAATTAGATGTTCTACCAGTGACCAAATCTTATTTCTACTGCTTGTTCAGCTTCATGTACAGTCCATGAAATCACATACCCTCTCTCACCGAGCTCATCATCTCCTTCAACCTACTCTTTTCTATATTCCCTATCTGTATCAAAGTTACCACTGAATCATATTTTTAATATTTTATAATTCAGTGAAATATTACTATCTAGAGTAAAACTAATCTCTGGTCGATAGATTTAATATTTATAGTAGCTTTTGTTACTTTTTTGTGGAGAAAAATTGTATATATAACATAGATTGATAATATATAAACTGGTATAAATATCAAAAATATTATATACGATCACATACTAATTGCTAATGCAAGATACATAGCATGTGTGCACCATCTTATACTGGTTTTCATAGATTTAAAAAACAAGAACAAAAGGGAGTAAAGATCTATCTCCTCCTTTACAATGTAAATTATTACTTTTAGAAACTTCGCCTTTACAAAGAAGCCAAGTGCACAATGGAAAAGGAGTCTCTGCAATAAATGGTATTGGGAAAATTGGATAGCCACTTGCAAAACAATGAGTGAGATCAATATTTCACATCATCTACAAAATAAATTCAAAATGAATTCAGGACTTGGCTGTAAGACCTGAAACCATAAAGTGCATAAAAGAAAACAATATTCTCTGTGCTATTGGCCTCAGGGATGTCTTTGGGATCTTGACTCCAATGGCAACAGAAGCAAAGCAAAAATAAACAAATGGGAGTATATCAAACTTAAAAGCGTTCATGCATCAAAAGAAACTGTGAGGCAAGCAAGCAAACAAACAAAAAATACATCCTACTTAGAAGGAAATAAATCCAACAAGGGCAAAATATCCAATATTTGTAAAAAATGCATGGAACATGACAACAAAAATAATCCAATCAAAATGGGCAGATCTATAGACACTTCTCCAAAGAAGACATACAGATGACCAACAGACACAGGAAACCATGCATGTTCATGCTCACTTATTGTTAGGAAAATGGAAATCAAAGCCACAGCGGGTTATTACTGCATACCTGTGAAGGGCCTATATCAAAATAAGCATCGACAAAGGGTAGATAGGTAAACTGGTTCAACTCCTATGGAGTGTTCAGAAAACATTAAAAATAGATCTACTATTTAATCCATCAATTCCATGCCTCATCATCTTCCCAAAAACATATCAAGGCACTAATTTAAACGATACATACACTCTTATGTTCACTGCAGCACTATTTACAATAGTCAAGATATGGAAACAACCTCAGTGCCTGATGATAGATGACTGGATAAAGATATGGTATATATTCTCAGTGGAATACTACTCAGCTTTTAAAAAGGTGAAATCTTGCCATTTGTGTTAACATGGTAGAACTGGAGGGGATTATGCCAAGAAAATAAGTCAGAATGTGAAATACAAATTAGAGATGGGTCCATTAATTTGTGGAATATAAGAAACAAAGCAAAGGGGCAGACAAAATCAAAACAAACCGTTGGAATTTGACTGCAGAACAAAGATTATCAAAGGTTATCAAAGGTTATCAGAGGGGGAAGAGAGTGAAGCAAAGGTGGGAGGGAGTCCATTGGACTTTGGTGGAGGGTGGCACTTTGGTGTAGGATGTAGTGTGATAACCTATTTGAAGAAGTGTGGATCTATAGGCCTAAAACATGCAGTATTGCAAAGCAACAAAAAACAATAAAAAACTTAGATTAAAACTTTGTCTTTTAATATAACAATTTCCTAAAAGTGATTTTTTTTAAATGATAAATAGCAAATTTCAAATTAGGTAAGCTGAATGACAACTTTTTTTTTTTTTTTTGAGATTTTCCTAATATCTATGCCAGAATATAATGGAAGTTCTGAATATAAAAAAGCCATTATATTGCAACATCCTATAAAATAATTCTTTCAGACAAGCACCGTCAGTGGATACTAAACCTCCTAGATGAAAAATGATTAGGGATCACATATTACAAAGTGTCAAAGTGTCATCCCAGTAAATGCTTGAACTCAGTAATCAAAGTTAGTATTACCAATAAGTGATTAAGAGCAGGAAGACAAAATAATGCAGTTATCACAGATAAAATGTTTGCCCTGAATTCAATTAAGACAAGAATCAAAATGTACAGAAGAAAGTATATATTTAGAACAGAGTGGGGAACAGTTAAGGGGCAAATTTTCTAAATATTTCAAATAGTTCAGAAAAAAGGTATTTTAAAAGGACTAAAACAAATATGGCATAATATTATGATTATTCAATCTATTATAAAAATACTTTAAAACGTTAAAGGTGATGAAAGAATATTAATTAACCTAAGGATTTCTCTTTGATGTGCAGTAGAAATTCATGGAATCACACTTTCACTAGTGATGTTAAAATAGGTATTATTTTTAATACCTATTACAAAAGGTTTTATGACAAAAGGTATATTTTGCACAAAGACTCATATTTATGACACCATTCCACCTATATTTATTCTAATATGTTAATTAGCTAGTGCAGAATGTTAGCTGCAGTAACATAGAGGGTCAAGATAAAAGTCTGTGTTTTAAATTCAGCTATATATATATATATATATATATGATTTATTAGATTTAGAATTCACAGTTCAAGACATTATAGTTTTCATCCTTTCCTTTCTTTTCAGTCATATTCAGTTACATAATTATACATTAAAAATAACAAATAACAGCTTCTTCTTTTAGACCTGCAGATAAGTATCAAACTGGGTTCTATATAGATTTGCATTATCATTGTGCAGGGTTTTGGCATTAATTGACATTTGGAAGATGACCATTAATAAAAGATTAGGGAAAAGCAAATGAATATAAACTACTATCAATATGAGAATTGTGTTCTACAAATTGGATCAATTCTCATTGATTCTTTCCTACTAATCAAGAGGAATGCAGGGAATGGGTACTTTGAATGGAGTCTTAAGAACACTGAATTAGTACCAAGGCAATGAAGTACAAAATTAAATACAAAAACTGTATGTGAAGCTTTAAATTTGTGTCACAATTCTACAAGATCAAATTAAAGGTAAATTCAAAATTTTACTTTAGTCATGTATAACTAAAATAATTGCAGAAGATACATTTTTATTTGTACCATTCTTCTCGGAGTAAAGGGAGAAATAGTTACTTTATACAGATGGAGAGTAAAAAATCTTAGGTGTTTTTAAGTAGAAGCTATTTTAAAGAAATCAAAGAATGAAGCAATTTTAAAATTAATTTGTATGGAGAAAGGAACGAAGTTTTCAGATATTTGCTATAGAAATTTAAACATAGTGTTATTTAGTTAAAACATTTTGCTACAAAATGTTGAATAAACCTGTTTTTAGAGCAGAAATATAATATCAGATAAAAATAACATGTTAGAACTCTCTAGTTTTGCTATTATAAAGAAAATCAAGTGTTTTCCTTATGTTTCTTTCAAAGATAAAATAACCATGATTTCTAGTTATCCATGTAAATAATGTTTAGTATTTGTATTTAAGCAAAATAAGCCAAAATGTTAAAAACGATGTAAAATACAATATTCGAATAAGATTTCTAATGAATGAATGTTTCTTCCTAAATTGGAAGCTTTTTTCATCCAACACTCTTGTGAAGAGAAATAAAAACAAATTCAGACTCCTTTTATAGACAAGATAAAATAAATTAGTAGGTGATTTATTATTTAACTGAACTAAATAAATCTCTATACTAAAGTTAATAATTGTAATCTATGGCCTGTGATACCAAATTTATATTAAATAATAAAGTAGATTTCATACAATGATCTCAAAATGTATGTTAGTGATTTTTGTCATTTCTGGTTTAGGTGATTGGATAAGCTGAATGAATCAAATATGAAGAGAGACGTAAAAGCTATACTGGCTATAATAATATATTTACACAATGTTTCTGGTTATTTATATATAAGCTACAGAATTTTACGTATATATATGTATATATATATTTTTTCCTCATGTAATTCTGACTTCTGTCATTACCACCGTTGTCATCATTCATCAGCATCATCATTATCAACATTACAAGGAGTTAAAGCTCAGAGAATTTCTTTGGCCTCTCTCATGCAACTAGTAGATAGCGGTTTTAGAACTTGATTCCAAATGATTTTTTGACTCAAAAGGACCTTTTCTTTAGTATACCCTATGGTTTTTCTTTACTCATCAATTTAATTTCAGGAACTGGATGGAATTTCAATAGTGTGTAAGCAATGGGACACCAGGTTAGTGATTCTTTTCCAGCCATTGAACAATAAGATTGGATAATTTCACAAATCTATTTAAGCTCCTTTAAGCATATCGCCAAGACCTTTTCACAGTCTCCTTTTATAGACAAGATAAAATGAATTAGTAAGGTTTAAGCTAGATAGACACATTGAAATATTGTTAAAATATAGGAGTTTGTTATTAAAATGTGTCCACAGATTTTAAAATATGTAGATTTGGAGACTTCTTGACTAGTTAAAATCAAGATAAATTCAGATTTATTTTTGACAATTACTCTTTTATTATTATTCAACAATAAAGGTATATCTTTTGGTATGAGTTTAAGGATATTTACTCATCTTAAGGGACACCTCTTACTCAGCTTTACATGCCTAACCTTAAGACAATGTTAAGAAAAGGTAATCTAGGAATTTTCTTTAAAGATGGGATGGGATACTGGATATAGTTTTGCTGGAGTAAACAATCCAAGAAAAAGGCATATTTTCTCAATAAATGAACATCAATTATTTATTCAATACTTTGTTATATAATTATCTAAAGTTATAATCACTATAAATCTAATTCAAAATTACATTTTGTTAGAATAATATCTTTCTTTCTTTTCCATTCCCCATGTATTGATAAATATATACACAAGAGAATAGAATTTTGTTTAGCTTAAATCAAGTAAGGGTTTTACAGATGAAAGGTTTTCTTTCATGTTAAAAAGGAATTATTTTAAAATAATTTTTTATGGTAAACTGGATATAAATGAATGTAAAAAAAACAGTGATAATTCTCAAAATTAAAAGAAGTTATAAATAAACAAGAAAGGTATTCAAATATTGCCAGATACGTGAACTCTATTTTGATTCTGTGAATTCTCTCTGATTTGAATAATTTCAGATATAGACATGTAAATATAAATATAGGAATATCCTGAATGAAAGAAGTACATTTTTTTTCTGAGAGGTTGCTCTTGAAACTGCAGTGATACAAATGATTCTGGAATTAAATTTTGGCTTCCCAATATCACATTCTATTTTAAATTGGCAAATATGTTATTAATTTTTTAAAAAGTTCAATAACTGCAGGAAAATGATCATATATAATTTTATTTAAACTGAATGCATTTAGTTACACTAGTCTGATGAAATGTATTAAATATAGAGATTAAATTAAATTAAATGTATTAAATATAGACAACTAACACATACTCAAACAAAAGCAATGATAGGTAGGTAGGTAGGTAGGTAGATAGGTGGAAAGATAGGAAAAAAACAATTCTAACAAAATATACTACAGAATGTTAGGAAGATAAATGCATTAATGGATAAACCTGTGAATGAGAAGAATCTAAACATCAAAGAAAGCTTTTAACTCATTTAAATTCAACTAACTTTGACAAAACAAGATAAACTGCCTTCTGTATGGAAATCATTCTATTGATGGAAAAATGCTCTTAATTTTAAAGTCATTTGACTGCAGATCTCTTCTAGTGAAAACACTGACAAAGTAGAACACTTATTCATGCTTCCTCAGGACATTTTTTTTTTCTTTGATGTCTGAAAAAAGTCATCGCGGGTTCATGGAAATAATAAGTGAGGACTATTCCTTTATATAATTAGAAACTAAGCCAGTTGTCCAGTTGAATTCTACATTTATTCAAAATGCTCAAATCAAATCCACAGTAACATCTGATGTGACAGATACCTTGATGGGACTGAATTTAATCTATAGAGATTTGCTCCTTGAACTTTATCTGCAAGAGTTAATTTCCGGTCCATTTTACTAGTATTTCTGGCTCTCTCCGTCTGTTGACTTTTTTTGTTATTTTCTCCACCCACTTTGTCCTGGTATTCAATAGCTTTTCTTTATTGTGCATAGCATCTGCTATGGTTCCACTCCCTTCCAGCCAAAGCATACGGAAACTTCAACATGGGCTAATTAAATGGTGCTTGAAGTTAGTTAACAGGTGTGCCCCAGCTGCCCTAATTGTAAGAACAAATACATCTCACATTGTAAGGGATAGAAATGGCACAATAGTATTACCTGAATTAATGGAGTATTCCTTCCATAGCAGAAAAACATGTCGGGGGATCTGGAAGAAACAGGACCATTTCTATAACGTTAAGGGAGAAATATCTGGTTTTGTGATATGGAGATCACATTTCAGATTCTGAATAAAAACTTAGATTTCCTTGTCATTTAACCAGTGCTCTTTTCTCATCATAGAATGTGCAAGATTATTGACACTTCCCCAAGTGTGTTAATAAAACATGTTTCCAATCTCTGCTGATAGTTACCATGTTGAATGATGTTCAAGCAAGATCCATAGGCTGTGTTAAAGTCAGACAAAATATTAAATAATGTATAGCATTTGGGATGACTACAGCTAAGTATATATACTGTTATTTAGATAATCAGTGCATTTTAGGAGCCACTAGTTAACTTCGTGATTTTGACACTTCATTTTTTTCTTTATTTGGTGGGTTTCTTGTTTCTGCATTTCTAAAGTAGGAAAAAATAGTACTTATATTTTAGGAGTGTTGTGAGGATTAAATATACAAATAATTGTAAAGACTTTACCATAGTCCTGGACACCTAATAAGACATCAATTCATGTTAGCTATTACTATGATTGATCTGAATTAAAATTTATTTTTAAAAAAAGGATGGTTTAATGATTCTTATTAAAAAATCTTCTGTATGTGCCTCTTAAAATGAGAAAAGACACATTCTGTTTCTTTAGTGTTTCAGTTTGTTGTTCATATAGGAGGAAAAATAAAGAATCAATAAAAACTCAAGAGAAAAATGAATTTTGAAACCTTATTTTCATCTACCTATGTTTCATCATGTCCTCCCATTGAATTTCTTCAGCATGGATCTATACAGGATACCCTACTAAATCACTTAGGAAGTATTTCCATCTAGACAGTTTATCCTCATGACAGACTCCAACAGCAGATTTCAGTTTTTCTCATGGCTTGGTTGCTTTGTACTAATAAAGATGAATTTATCCATTTTAATTTTTAAGGAAAATAACACTTGATATGGAAATTACTTCACAGCTTTATTTAATATTAGGGGAAAGATTTTTTTTCCCTTCCTGTCCAAGGATTTTTTGGAACTCTGCCCTTCTTTTGCTGTCTCCTTTTTCCTGTAGAAACCAGACTTGGTAACTTGGAGGGAGGTGGAGAAAGACTGAAACATCTGCAACTTGGGTCGCAGGTCACGTGGTAACTGTCAATTCCTCCCCAACCCTCCCCTCAACCCCTGTCCTGTGAGTCGGGGCTGCCATCCATCTACAACAATTACCACATCTCTAAGGCTGCATTCACTCAACTGCTAAAGGGACAAATTTCCTCCATAGTCTCTTCATTGTCTGCTTTTTCTAACCACAGTCACGGTTTTGCGCTCTTCATTCTAATTGTTCTTTTGATTATTGGGGTCATTTTATGCCTTCAGCTTTCCCAAAGGTCACAGGGATTAGCTATGTCCAATCAAGGGCCAGAGAGAGCCATGGAGGCTTACCCCCATTCATCCCCCTCCATTGATTTCCCCTTAGAATGAGAGTGGTGATGCTGGATACTACTTTTTTTTTTTTTTTAACTCTCATTTGATAGTTTCCTTGCACCCCTCCCCCACTTCTCATTAGAAGGAGGCTGTTTGTAGCAATGATTGTGGCAAGGAGGTTTCAATGAAGCAAAGCCATACAGAAAGCAGGCAAGGTACAGAGGCAGCTCATCAAATCAGCAGTGTACTCGGTTCTCCCTCTATTGTTTCAATTATCTGACAGCCAATCAAAAATTTCCAGTGTATAAAGTAAACCTGCATTGTACAAGGGCAGTTGCTTTCCTCACAATTAGTCGCTCAGTGCAATCAAGTACCTACACATAGCACATATACACATCATCACACACATGCTCCTGATTAATTATAATTACATATAACAGATACTAGGTGTTTTCCCTTGCTATTCTGGACTTGTCTTTGTGTGTTTTGAAAGCACTGCTACTATATAGTATTAAATTATTCTGATTTACATTTTTTAATAGGAAACTTTGCCAGCCTTATTTTCACAAGTACTTTTAGAGTGAAATAATATATCACTTACTAATGTTGTTCCAAAAGAGACATTATTATTGTAAACTAATGGAAATCCTTGAAACCTAAGACAATAAAAGTAGGTATTTTTATAGGATCTGCATATGTGTATTATGTGGAGTGAGTGAGGATCCTGAACAATGAATGTATTCGGCTGTTTATGTCATTATTCATATTCACATGATAGTGGGGACAGTTTATGGGGCATCCCAGATCTTGGCTCAAGAAGTCCATTCATCATGAATGGTCAACAGTTTAAAACACTGTAGGAGGCAGTCCTCAATAGATTTTTCTTCTTGCTAGAAGTCAAGTGACTAGTGGCATTCTAGTTGGTGAGATTATCTGTTTGGCTTAGAAAAGCAATGTTATAAATCATGACCTTGCTCATTAAATAATAAGGCCTCATAAGCAGAAACACATTTCAGAAACTTGCACATTCACATTCAAATGAGAAATCATTGCACACATGAATTTCTTCTTCTGCAGCCCCTGCTTTGTGCTTCATAATATATTTATTTATACATGTGAACATATGCATTTTTGGTTCAGTGGTCTCTTCGCTACTGCCTTATTTCAACTTTTTAAGTTTAATTTAGGAATGGCCCATGAATGTTTAGCACAAAGAGAGCATAAGTTTTGTTTTTAATGATTGCGTTCTTATGTGCATAATTTTGGTCAGCACATATATGGGAAATAGTTTGAAAGATTAATATAGTAAGTAACTAATGCTCCTTTCACTGGGCTTCTGTGACCATTTTTTAATAGAGGCCAGAATTTTTAAAGAAACATATTTTCCTGGAAAATGAGAAAGGTCACTAAAGTCTATAGATATGAAATAAAAATCTGCTGAGTTTTATATGTTGCCAGAATTATGGTAGCTATGCAGGAAGACTTTAGGGAAATATTATAGTAATCATAAATAAATACTTTAATTCCTGTTGTTAAATAAAAGGAAAATAACCAGAGCAAAATATTTGTAACATGTAATCTGAAACATTTGGTATTTCCAAATGTCTTCAGTATTCAACATAAACCTTACAACTAAAACAGGCGAAGACAGGAATGACCCTACGATTAGCAATTTATATTTAACAAATGTAAGGCCAGACATACATAGTAGTAAATTAATGTAAATAAATCAAACAGTTAAGAATATATACTTCTATTCTTAGATTTTTGGAGGAGATGACTAAACTATTTGGTAATGTTAAATGTTTACTTTTGGGATATGTATTTTAGTGCATAAATTATAATTATATAAAAATTACTAGCCAGCCTAGTACCTGGTAACTAATCTTGTCAGTAAAAATGAATCTAACATTGATTATAAAATGTCTTACTTAACTATAATTCTGTGGCTCCTAGGGCAAAAAAATCATCCTTAGTTATACATGATTCCGACAAAGACAAGTAAGTATAGAACATCCTAGTGAATGAGGAAACACAGAAAATGAAAAATGTATCAAAGTAACTATACGATGTAGGTAATTGGACTGATCATTATAAAAATGATAACAGCATACTTTATTTCACAATTAGAGAATAAAGGTATTATGGCAAAACTAACCATCAATCAGACGTGTACTTAAATTACTATGCCATTAAGAGTTACATATACTCCTAATATTGCTTAGTGATCAAAAAAAGATAAACTCATGCCTTTTTTAGCAACATGGATGGAGCTGGAAGGAACTATGCTAAATTAAATAAGTTAGAACGAGAAAGAAAAATATTGGATGGTTTCACTTATAGGTAGAATATAGGGAAACTGAACAAAGGGCCAGAAATAAAGACAAAACTTTATAAGCTGACTATAGATCTGAGGATGCAGCAGCAGACAGGGAGGGAGAGGGGTCAAAACGGGAAGGAAAAACACAAGGGACTGTGGTGATGAATCACAGGTGATGTGGCGGTGGGAAAATTATGGGGACTACACATGAGCGAAGAAATCACATATTATACAAAAATGAACAATGTACAAAATGAACAAAGTGAACAAAAATGAACAATGGTGTAAGAAAGTGAAAAAAAAAAAACTAATTTTTTAAAACAGGAAAAAAGAGCTATCTATTCTCCTTAAAATGTTGTATAAAATGCTATTAAGTCATAATATAAGTCATCCTGAATCCTGCTGTAAAAAACTTAAAACTTCTGGGCCTCCCTGGTGGAGCAGGGGGTAAAGTCTCAGCACTGTCAAGCTATTAGCAGCCACTGCAGCATGAGTTCAATCCCTGGCCAGGGAGATTACCACATGGAGCAGCAGACCTCTCCTGCCTCGCCAACTGCTCCCCTCAGAAGTGTACTTCAGTACTTCTGTCTCTGGTGAATCCTCTCACCACCCCACACCTCTGGCCTACGCCCCAGTTCTTGTATGCATAAAAAAATAAAAAAAATCTTTATAAAAAACTTAAATTTCTACTGCCTTTTGCTATTAGAGGTTTAGAAGCTAGGAGGTTCGAGTTTTAGATTCAGTAGGCATTTTTCTCAGGTCTTTGTCTTATTATTATTATTAACTGAGGTAACATTGGTTTACATTATTGATTGTGTTTCAGACATACAGGGTCTTCCCACTTCAGGTGTTGTTTCCACATAGAACCTGCCACCGAAACACCCAGAGTTCCTCTCTTATAGACTAAGTGTTCCTTTCTCAGTTTGTTTTAGTCCCTTCTCCACTCCTTCCCATTCGGCAGCCTGAATTCTACAGTCAGCTTCCTAGGGTTTGTTTTTAGCTTGGCTTTATTTGACCCTTTGTTTGTTTTCTCTGTATTTCACACACAAGTGACAGCATTTGTTATTCATCTTTCTTCTTCTGCCAGCAGACACTTATAATTAAAGCTTTTATTCTGAGATAATCATATGTTTACATGCAATATTAAGAAATATCATAGAAAGACCTAATATAGCTTTTACATAGTTTCCCTAGGGGTGATATATTGCAAAACTATAGTGTTATCTCAGAAATGGGATATTGATACTGATTTAGATAAATAATATTTCTCTCATTATCTGTGTCTTTCATGTTGCCCTTTTATACCCACATCCACTTCTTTCCCACTCACCCCTTTTTATCCTGTGACATTCACTAGTCTGTTCTCTTATCTAGAATCTTATCATTTTGAGAAATTTTGTAAGTGAAATTATACAGTATGTAACTTTTTGAAAATTATTTTTTCAGTTAGCGTATTTCTCTAACGATTCATCCAGGTTGTCTGCTATATCAAGAGTTTGCTGCTTTTAATTATTGTGTAGTACTTCAAGGTATGACTGTCCTAGAGTTTATTTAGCCATTGATTGGTTAAAGTATACCTTAATTATTTCCAGTTCCTTCCAAACATGAATGAAGCTGTTATAAACATTTGTGTACAGATTTTAGTATAAACATAAATTTTCATTTCTCTGTGACAAATGCCCAGAAGTACAATTGTGGGGCATATGTAATTGACTTTTAGTGTTTTAAGAAACTGCTTAACTGTTTTCCAATGTGAATGTGCAATTAGACAATCAACTTTAAAGTTTTAAAAGGATGCACTTATTCACATGAAGAAATGTTTCTTCAGCATTAGGATTTGGTAAATGTTAAAATTCTGGGAGTTCTTTACTTTCCACCCTCTCCTTCCTTCCTCTCTTCCCTCCATGTCCCTCCCCTCACTTTATTTCACTTCCCTCACAGCATATTGCCTTTCCTTCTTCCTTCTTTCTGCCCCTCCCCCTCCTTCCCCCTCCCCTTCCTCCCTCCTTCCTTCCATGAAGTATGAAATTAGGTTTGAAGGAAAACTGTGAAATTAATTTTGAGAAGTAAGAAATAGTAGAGCACTGTAGATCCTTTAAAAACACTGAAACTCAGTTTTATTAGTTCTTATAGACTAACATTTTGTGTCATCTTATTCTTTTATATTAAAATAATAAATACATAATTGATATTAAGTACAAAGGAAATAAAGAACCACCTTTTTGGTGCTTTTTATGTTGATAGTGACAAGCTAAAGGCTTAAAATAAAAATAATTTAAGTATAAAAATAACTAATCAGAAATGTTATTTTGTCACTGCGAGTAACAGACTATCTTCTAAAAAACAGTTAATATCTTACAGGTTATTATACTACTCAGAATAAAGCATGGTTGAGATCATATAAAGGCATCAAGAAAACTGCCTATACAAAGTTATGTTTTACACAAAAGCTTGCTTTCTTTCATACACCTTAGATATTTTCACATACTGTAATAAATGGTATTATATCATTATACTAAAAGTGTCCAAGTTTGTTTGGTTTCTCATTGTGAAGCTCTAACAATCAGTTGCCAATATTTGAAAAGTCAATCGTTAAAACATGAAGTTACATTGAAGAGAAGAGCAACAATAATCGCCAGTAATTAGCTATAAAAGCAAATAGAAGAAAAATAGGTTCTTTTCAAAAATAGGTAAAATTCATTTATAATCATGCTTTTAGTTATGGAATGGATGAGAACTGAAGGAAGAGTCTTGATGCAGTAATAAATATGAAAATGTTCATTCTTCCTAAATCTGCATTGTCTTAATTTTTTATTAAAACTGTAGTGATGTAGTATAATTTATCATATTAAAGGTTATAATTTAAAATGAACTTATCTACTATACTTGAAAATTTTTGTTATGTTATATCAAACCTTATGTCAATTATTAAGTGGATTGTCAAGCTACCACCATAAAAGATGATGCACGAAAAAAAAAAAAAAATGACGGCCAAGTGACCTGATCAATTTCTGTGAAAGAGATTGAAAGAATATTGATGGGGTCACCCAGTAGATTGTCCTGAATTTAAACCACAGCCTTTTATTCGATAAACTCTGACAGTTTGGAAGATAAAGTTCAGGTCATACTGGCATTATTTCCCTAACAGCTTGATAAAATGAAATAAAGCACAGAAAATAAAACAGAAGAGAATGAAATGAAATGGTCACCTTCATGGTGTTCTTTGATGAAACCAACAATGACTGAGATTAAAGATACGTGGATAATTCTCTTAGAGATGATATAATTAGAGGTCATTTACCTAGTGTGAAATTCTATCTGATGTGTTGTATTCAACTATTTAAACCTTTGAGAATACTTCAAAAAGACAAATTCATAAGAAAAAGAGAAATCTTCATAGATTATTTCTATTATAATTAACATATTAAATACCACTAAAAGTCTGCTGAAAAGGAAAACATAAATGTCCAAAGACAATAATGTCACAAAGCATGAAACTGTCATCAACTCCATTGCTCATCAGTTAGCTTTCAAGAGTAGCCTGTGAATAGCAAAGGTATGGAAGCAACCCAGATGTCCAAAATTAGATGACTGGATCAAGAAGATGTGGTACATATACACAATGGAATACTATTCAGCATTCAAAGAAGATAAATACATGCAATTTGCAGCGACATGGATGGAATTGGAGGGGATCATACTCAGCGAAACAAGCCAGGAAGAAAGAGAAAAATATCGAGTGGTTTCACTTATAACAGGACTATAGGGAAACCAAATAGGAAAGACACTTGGAGGGATGGGAGGAGGGGGAAGATAAAGGCACAAAATGGAGTAGAAAAGAACACAAGGGACCATGGAGATGGATCACGGGTGAATTGGTGGTGGGTTACCCAAGGGGAATACAAAATGTAAAAGATATAAATAACAATAAAATATATATTAGAAAAAAATCCATTACATAAAGGAAATTATACCAGCATTATATGTGATAAAAAAAAAGAGAGTAGCCTGTGAATGGCCTTAGAGTAGACCGCATGGGAATAAACATGGAGAAGAATAACTATCGAAACTTTTTAGGAAAGGAAATGATCCATGAAAACACAGCTCAGCAATAATATGAACTATATTCATTTTGTATCATTTTTGTGAACTTAATTGCAGAAAAAATGTTTATTGTACATTTGTAGAATTAAAAATAAAGTGCCAGGTTTAGGAACACACTATATGTATATGTAATGTATATATGTAGTATAATGTATGTGTCTATTTATATGTGTGTGTACACACATCCATATGTATTTATACCCTGTACCTTGATTAAATATGCATATATTAACAGAAAATGTGGCCGTGCGTATAGGGCATAATCACATTGCTCCTGACAGAAGGAAATGATGAAAATATGTTTTCATTAATTGCTTTAGTGACAAGATGACACAGTGTAATGAATAGTTCTAAAATGTAGTTAGAAATTAAGGCATTGGTTTTGGGGAAGAAATGCAAATAAATATTATTATACGTACTTATGATAAACAGCATAAAGGTATCCCTGATTAATTAATCCCTGATTAAGCTATTGCATCGTAGAAATGTTATAAATTTACTTTTCAAATAGCAAGTAAAATCAACATTAAAAAATTGAATTTAAATTCATTTTTAGAAGAGTATCTCTTTTCCATCCAGCAGGTCACAACTTAAAATGAATGTGATAATAATTAGTTCAACTATAATTTATAACTTTGTTCTTTTTTAACTTTTTAGTTTTGAGTGCTTGAGAGAAATGTGCTTGGCAAATAACACAGTATTCAGAAGATACTTTTTGATTGGCAAAATCCAAGACATATTACCTGTGAAACCAGGTATTTTTTAAACATAAACAAACAAACAAACAAACAAACAAACAAACAAATTATTAAATACACTGAGCAGGTCACCTTTCTTTTCAGTAAATGAATCATTTCCAAGAGATCAAAAAGACTAAAGATAAGATCCAATATTATATGACGGTGATGTTTAAGAAGCAGCTATATTCTATACACATCTGTTGTCCCAGGATGAAATCAGTTGCTTAGAATCCAAGTTAAATAATCCCATACTTCAAATGATTTTAGGAAATTGGGTGTTAGGGAGACCAGCCAGCACCATTCAATTAAGTGGTCCTTGAACAGAAAAGTGGTTTCCTTTGAATGAAGGGAAAAAAGAGTTTGATCACATTTAAGCTAATCTATCACTTATCATACCCAGTGGGTGAGATAGTTAATGACTCTATTGATTCTTTTTGGTTCTTAGTTTTATATTCAACAACCAGCCAATGTGAAACTGAACACGGGATTTGTTTTCTATTTGTTATTGATGCACTTAAATTTATCTTTATCCCAGCAGGCATTGATTGCAAAATGGAATTTCAAAAGGATTTTAGGCCGTATCATTTCCTTAAGCTGCATTTTAGTTTTCAGAATTTTTTTTTTACCTTACAGTATTTTTTCACGTGCATTGCTATTTACAGAACCCCCTTTACTTTTACCATGAAGAAAAGAAGCATTGAAACTTTGCCAACAATGGTGGTCACAGAAGTCTCAGGAATAGCTTTTTTCTTGTTTCTCTTTTTCCTCATTTGCCTCTGTCATATCTCTACTGTTCATTTATATGGGTCACTGTATTATTCTTTGATTCTGAACTCCTTGAGGGTCATATGGGCCATTTCTAAAAAAACATCTGACTTTACAAAAAGATGGAAAAAAATGAAAGCCTAGTAGTCATGCAGAAGCTGAAAATGTGGTAAAATAGCACCAAAACGGTGAATGTATTCATAGTTAAAAACAAGTGGCTATTTAAAAATTAAAAGAAAAAAAATACCAGTATCAGATACAAGTTTGGAAGCAGGACAAGGCCTAAAATAGCATGTCATTACATCTCAGAAACATCTTTAAGACTCATCCTCCAAAGCAAAGAAAGTGAAGGAAAAGATAAACACCTGGGATTGCATCAAACAAAAAAGCTTCTGTACAGCAAAAGAGACAATAATCAAAACAAAGAGAAACCCAACTGATTGGAAGAAAATATTTGTATTCCACGCAACTGATAATGGACTGATTTCAAAAATCCACAGAGAGCTCACAGGACTCAACAAAAACAAAGCAAAACAATCCAGTCAAAAATGTACAGAAGAACTAAAAATACACTTCTCCAAAGAGGAAATGCAAAGAAGCATAAAGTATATGAAAAAATGTTCAACATCACCTATAATTGGAGAAATGCAGATCAAAACCACGATAAGCTATCACATTACACCACTGAAAATGGCACATATTAAAACAAACAAACAAACAAACAAACAAACAAAACCTGTAACAACAAATGCTGGCAAGGATGTGGAGAAAAAGGAACTCTCCTAAACTGCTGGTGGAAGAGCAAACTGGTCCATCCGCTATGGAAAGCTGTGTGGAGTTTCCTCAAATTATTAAAAATGGAGCTACCATTGACCTAGGAGTGTATTCCACTCCTAGGAATACTCCCAAAGGACACAAAAACATTAAAAGGAAACTTGCACTCCTACGATTATTGCAGCACTATGTACAATAGCTAAGATATGGAAACAACATAAATCCCCAAAACAGATGACTGGATCAAGAAGATGTGTATATATACAAAATGGAATACTATTCAACAATCAAAAAAGATAAACTCATGTCTTTTGCAACAACATGGATGAAGTTGGAGGGGATTATACTCAGTGAAATAAGTCAGAAGGAAAAAAAAAAAAACAGATGCTTTCACTTATAGGAGGAATATAGGGAAACCAAATCAGGGATGGAAGAGAAGACAAAACTAGCAAGCAACTATAAATTGGAGACATTCAGCAAGGGAGGGGAGGAGAGGGATTAAAACAGAGGTGGGGAGAGCATAAGAAATGATGGTGATGGTTCAGGGTTGACTTGGTGGTGGGAATTTTATGGGGACTACATCTGAGAGTAGAAAGAAAAGTTTACAAAAATGAACAATGATGCAAAATATATAGAGAGATACACAAAAGCAAAACTAAACACATTAAAAAAATAAAATAAAATAATATGCCATATGAATCACCAAAAAAAAAATGACTTAGGTACTATATGAGAAATAAAGCTGGTTTCTGAGTTGAGTGTAATTGCCTACTTCAGCTTATACTGCACGTGTGTATGTTCTATCTGTGAGTATGTATGTATATGTCTAATGGATTTGTAAACTAAAGTACTTAAGTCTTGAAGCTGTCACAAATCACCAATAACTAAGATAAGAATGTGATGTTACCAGAAAAATCAGATCTTAATACCAACACCCTTTTCTATGATATATTAATTCTTAAGTAATGGTTGATTAGATCAGCTGGATACTGTTGTTTGTATCAGTAGTTAAGGTTCAGACAAGGATATACCAAAGTTTAGAGAGTGCTGGAAACAGCAAAATCAAAGATGTGTTTAGATAATGGAGTGCTGGAATCTTAAAACTGGCTCCATAAGCTTTAATTTTTCACATCTGTTCCCAGCTCTACTCTGAATGTCCCATTGTGGGAGCAGTTTACACCATGTAAATCAGCTAACACTAGAAGTCAGAGCCTTCACTCTAGAGAACAGTTGTTAACCATTTATCAGCACCCCACTGAATTAGAATAACTGTATTTTACGCTTATTCCTGCTATACACTTAAACTATTCAGTGAGAATCCAAATGAACTAGTTACAGATTTCCTCAGTTCTCCAAAATTGCAGTATTAAATATGTTCACAGTACATTTTAATTTCAAGGTTTTTTGTTATTTTTTTTTAATATTTAAAAGAACAGGTTTATTAGGGGAAGAGTCAGAAGAATAAAGGATGCTTGCATAGACACAAGTGGGCAGGAAAGGCTGCTTTTTTGTTATATTGTGATTATACTTTCTTTCTCTCCTTTCATAGCATACCAGCTACACTTATTTTTTTAAATTTCTTTTACTGGTTGCCCTAGAGTTTGCAATATATATTTACAAATAATCCAAGTCTGATTTCAAATAACTATACCTCTTCATGGATAGTGTAAGTACATTATAATATCAAAATACTCCAAGATTCCTTCTTCTGTTCCTTGTATCATTTCTGTCATTCATTTCACTTATACATAAGCATATTACACACACACACACACACACACACACACACACACACACACACACACACACACACACGAGGTAACTATATTCCAAGTAATTTTTTCTAGAACCCAGGGATCAATTTGCTGAGGTAAGATATAGATGGATAGATGTGACATGATTTCTATGATTTCTGCATCTTCTACTAAGTGGTCATTCTGGGATTCCTATCTAGGAAAAGGGGGAATGAAAAGGTAATAATTTTCATTATATGATAATCCTGGAGCATTTCTTTGGGAAAATGTACAAATCCAAAAAACATTGCAGAAGTCTTTGGTCTTCTAAACAGGCATTTAAATGAGTTTTTAAATGAAGTCCCCCTTCTTTCTCAGAACACCCAGTCTCCATGCCTTACCTTAGACATTAGGCCACAGAGACTAAGAGATACTAGAGATTGTACAGCCATTTCTGACCTGTGGAGAAGCCCGCTTTCTACTTAATGGGGGAAAATTTTTGCATGTCACACAGAAAACAATTTCTAAAATCTACAAAAATACTCATACAAGTCAAAAAATAACCCAATCATAAAATGGCAGACAGACATTTTTCCAAAGAAGACATACAGCTGGCCAATAAGCACATTAGAACAAAATCATCACTTATCATTAGGGAAATACAAACCAAATCACAATGAGATACTTCTTACACCTGTGAAAATGGTCCATATCAAAAAACTAGAAACAAGTTTTGTCAAGTTGTGGAGATAAAGGAACCCTGGTAAGTGGCTAGTAGAAATATAAATTAGTCTAGTCTATGGAAAAACATATGGAGGTTTCTCAAAATATTAAAAAATGGACTTCCTACATTATCCAGAATCCCCTCTTCTACATGTCTATACAAAGAATACAGTAACATTAATTTGAAGGAATATTTGCATTCCAATGCTCAACATAGCACTATTTATAATAACCAAGTTATGGAAACAATTTAAGCATCCAGAGTCAGACAAGTGGATTAAGAAAGTGTTCTATATACACACAATGATTTACTCTGCAGTTGTAAAAAAAAAATATGCATTCTTGACATTTGACACAACATGAGTGGCACTAGAAGGGATTATGCTAGGTGAATAAGTCATCAGGAAAAAAAAACATATATTTATACTTACAAGAAGAAATAAAAGAGTTGAACAAAGCCAAAATAAACAAAACCTAGAAATATAACTTATAATTGAGGCTGCCAGAGGTAGAGTGGAAGGGTGAAGAGCAAAGTGTGGATGGTACTTAATGGACTATGGTGGAGGAATGGGGGAACCTTGGTAGTGGGTGTGGTATGACAGCATAGATCTAAAAAGGTGTCATCCCACACCTCTGCATCATATAAGATGTTGTAAATCAGTGTTACTGCAATTAAGAAATGACCTCTAATTTCCTAAAAACACTTGAAAATATAGAAAGGAAAGTACTATTTTGAATATCTATTGTTAATATTTTCTTGTATTGTTAACACAAGAAAAAGTATTTTTATCTTATAATGTGTAATGGCGTTTCATTCACTCATTCGTTAATCCATCATTCATTCAGGTAATGAATATTTATTGGCCTATATAAGATAAAATTCTCAGAGTAAAATCACAATAAAGATAAAGTGTTTTTTTTTTGTTTTTTTTTTTTTAACCTAATAAAGGTCAAATTGATTGGGAGGTGGGTGGAGCAGAGGAGTAGCAGATACAAAAGCAAAACAAAGAAATTGCAAAATAACTGTTCTGGGAAGAAGCTATTTAAATCACATACAATGGGGTATATTTGGTGGCCAGAGGCAGGGAATAAAGGCTTTTCTGAGACAGTGATGTTTCAACTGAGTTCTGAAACATGTGAGGCAGCAATGTTTCAACCGAAGACACAGTCCTGAGTTGGAAGTCTGGTATTTTCATAGATGAAAAACCCAAAAAAAGTAGCATATTTCGAAAACTGAGTAAGTTTCCTGTCTGGCAAGAGGAAGATGATATAGCTATATGTGGACCTCTGCAATGTTTAGATTGGCTTCCACATTCACTGGAGAACATTCTGTGGGACACAATGAAATTTATGTTTTGAAAATTCTAAAGTCACCATTATGTGGAGGGTGGTGGCTTTGAGTGTGGTGAGTGTTTGATGTCGTGATGGATATTTTCTATCAATAATTTACCTCTTACACATTTGGATGGAAAGCAAGATTCAGGAAAAAATGATAATTCAATCACAAGACTTCCTCACAGTAGAACCACATAGAATCAGTAGTTATTGCTCAAGCATTTTTTCCCTATCTTATCAGGAAGCAGATGGTTGGTTCTCCATCTGTAAAACTTGAGCAATAAATAAGTGCATATGTGTAAGAGAGGTCAAGTGAAAACTCTAAGTATGTACTAAGTCTTTACAAATTGGAATTAAAAGAATCTTCCAATGATTACTGAACAGAGAGATTAACTTATCCAAGGACACAGAGATAATAATAGATCAAGTTTTGATTTCAATCTCTGTTCTCTGAATCTAAAGCTAGCATTCTTAGCTAAGAATATTATAGAAGACAGACTGCTAAGATATTTAATGTACTAGTGTAAAGACTAACAGAAAATGCCAAAGTGAAGGAGGACATCAGGAAATGGATGCAGGCAGTGAGTTAGGAACAGGGTGCCCCAAGGCCCTAAGGCCACTTATCAGGCTGATTGGGAAATACTCAGTTGGAACCAGGAGGGCACTCCCCACCCCCCACCACTCTTCAAGCCCTATGTCCATTGATCAGTCTGATTGGAGAACAATCCCGGACAAAGACAGTGTATACACTCCACACCCTAACCAGTAAAGAATGGAATGTCCACAACAGCAACACAGCACAATGCTTTAGCAAGGGATCAAAGCAAGTTTCAAGAAAGTAAGCCAGGTAATGTGGGCAAACTCAGTGGACCTTGGTAGCCTAGGAGACCCCCTGAGCATAGCCAATAAGCAAAAGACACATGTGGTGACACCCAACAGCCCAATGCCCACTCCTTGCTCACTATACCCATTTAATCGTCTACTTCTCACCCTCTCACTGGTGACCCATTCGGGATTCCTCTCCTCTCAGAGAGCTTTCCTGTTCTTCCTACCTATCAATACATTTCTTGCTTTCCTGTATCTTTGGTCTCAATATTGAAAAATTTCCTGTGGAAGACAAGAATGGAGAAAGAACCCATTTGGGGACTTTGGACTCTGGACCTGCTTCAAAACCCCAATTCAAAAGGAATAACATTTTGACAAGTAAAGAAAATTCAGGTCCTTCTCTAGACATCTACTCGCTTGTTAAACAGTAGTGTTTTATTTCTATAGATCTCTGCATATTAATACACTGGAATAAACATGTTAAAATAATACATTAGGTATATTATAAAATAATGTATAAATATACTGAGCAATGTTTTAATTTATACATCATCATATTTTTGTCATTAAAAATATTCAATATGGTATGATGATAATTTCTGTTTTGTCCATTTTACTCCTTAAGAAGCAATTTCATAGAGTTAGATGATGTATGAAATGATATAATCAAGTATCCACTCTTCAGGGTGGTTGGAGCTAAACCCCTACTTGAAGTGGCACCCAAGAGCCATTCCTTATTTTACTTTCTACCCTGCATTTCTAGTCATCTGGAATTATCTTGACTTTAATGAGTTATTTTTCTGTTTCCTCATTAAAATTTAAGGCCATTGAGATGGAGGATTTTAACTCTCTTGTTTCCTACCCCGTCATGCTTTCTGGATACACAGTACATTCAGAGGGAACATTTGTTGAATAAATAGTGCTGTAAAACATGCAATCCTGTCCAAAGATGACAAAACTAGACTAGAATAAAAATCTTTAGACTTTTTAATGTCTATTTCATCATACTGTCCCATCATCTCAGATCATGCAAGGCCACCAATAAATGGAAAGGTATTTTGCATTTCAAAAGCAGTTCACATAGATACATTTTTATTTCAAACTGACCACAGTTAGACATCTCGGCAATAAATGTTGTTTTTTTTTTTCCCTATGTTTCTGTGGGTTGCATTTCACAAGAAGGAGATGAGATCAGTTGACATAGTCACTTGAGATGGATCAAAGCATAAAGTATTGCATAAAATAACTCACATTTAACCTTTGCAAATGAATAAGTAAAGCAAAATTCATGAATTCTTAAAATATTGTCCCTTGATGCAGATATCAGCCTCTTTCTGGTTTTAGCATTAATTCACATGAGTATCTTTTCCACAGGCAGTTTTATTTTTCCTAAGCAATAGGGATTGCCATTGAATTGTGTGGAATAAAAAGGCAAGTTAAAATAACGTACTATTTATGAAGGCTGTAGCTAGGCTGAATAATGTTCAGAAAAGGAATTCCATTTTACTTTTTCAAACAAGCTTTAAAAGTAAATTCTTTGAACATTTATATTAAGGGTAAAAGTTGTTTTTACCTAGAACAATTTATATTTGCAATCTGTTTATGTTGCAGAAAAGTACATAAGTAGAATAAAATAGTAACCACTTTCCATTTTTTATTTGTTCTCCATTATCTGTGGCTGAATTCTGTGACAGCTGCGCCAAAAGCAAGGATGAATATAGACTTAAGTACAGCTCTGCCTGGGCGTACACATGAGTGCCTCTCAAAGGACACATTGACTCCCACTGCCAATGACGCATGTGGGCCACAAACAAAGACAGGAGATACCATCTACGTCTCAGATACGGATGGAACCAGGTCGCTGTGCACAAAGCCCAGGCAGATTTTAAGGGATCCATTTTTTTCAACTTGCTGTATTGCTTGCTAGTCATATTTCTCCAAGAAAAGAAAATAGGACACCTTTTGTAGAGGGTAGGATAAGCAGTGTGTAAAAAAGATGACTCAGGTATTTAGAAGGTAAAATAATCCTTCCTGTAATGAATTGCAACTACTTTTTTGAACTAACACAAACACTACGCCAATACAAAAATTCTAAGTACATTACCATTTACCAAGAAAAACTTGTGCCCTTGATGAGATTTTTAGACTTCTGAGCTTAAAATTTCTTTTTTTTAAAAAAAGATTTATTTATTTATGCATACAAGAACTGGGTGTAGGCCAGAGGTATGGGGTGGTGAGAGGATTCACCAGAGACAGAGTGGGGAGCAGAACAGGCAGATCAGAAATACACTGCTGAGGGGAGCAGCGGGCGAGGCAGGAGAGGTCTGCCGCGCCATGTGGAAAGCTCCCTGGGGCTGGGGACAGCTTTATAGTGCTGATACCCAACCTGTTGCGCCACCAGGGAGGCCCAGAGCCTAAAATTTCTTTGTTAATGAAATATTTTCTTCTACTGTGACAAGACTATTCCTATCTGGAACTGACATCTCCTCTTCCCCAACTATACCAACACTAGGGAAGGCCAATCACTTGTCTCTGCCACAGCTGATGGTGTGCCAGGGGCTATGCCCAGCGTCTCCAAACATTATCACATTTACTCCACAGTAAGCACACAAGGAAGACCCAGATGTCACACTCATTTTATGAGTGAAGAAATGGAGGTCTCTTGAGATTAGAAAACTCACTTCATCGCACAGTTAGAAAGTGGCAGAATCAGAACTTGGGATGAAACCAAACTGTTTTATGAAATTGACCCAGAATCAGGTCTTCATCATTTGCAAACTTGGCATCCAACATTTTTTTAACCACCATCTTTCATTCACCCTGCTTCTAGATTTAGCAAACACACCTAATAATTCACTTTTCAGTTTATAATCCTGAGTGTCCCCCAAATTAGTTTTCAGTTTCTCAGCCAAGACTGAAATGTTCTGGATCATCTGACTACAGCAGCCTTTCTGGACGGTCACTGATACAGCACTTGCTGTAACTAGTCACTGTTTTTCAGAGACAGACACGTGTGTTCCTTTGTCCATGTCATTCAAACTTGGCTTAACAAGTCTTTCAACTCATCCTGACAGCACTCTGCTCCTCCTGCCTATCTCTGCTCTACCAGTCCCTACTCAAATCCCCACATGGAACTGCTTGTATTCTTCGTAGCCAATCCAAATTGGCGCTACCTCAGCTATTGTTAAAATAATGCATCAGAGTATGAGTTTTGCTAAGGTAAATGTCCATTGACAATAAAGTAAACTCCTCCAGTACAGAAGTATCTAGTACTACTTCATTTTTCATGTTGTTACTAATAAGGGACAGATAGATGTTTATTGATTGTATGAAATAAGTAGCATTCTATCTAAATATATAATTACATAACAATTTTTTCAGTCAGTTCAGTTTAACATTCTTTTCTTATCTGGCAGCAATAAAATTTGGTTATGCAGTAGGAAATTCAATCAGAAAATATTTTCTAATTGACATTTGAGCAATATTTTAAGTGGGGATGGTTTGGACAAAAGATACAATGATTGAAAGATAGGGAGAACAAATGAAATGAGAAGATAAAGTATTAAAAATAGGTTAAAGGTTTATAATTTATTTCCATATTTAAGTAGTAAAATATAATCAGGTTCACAGTTAGATGTGATTTTTTAAATTAAAAAGGGAAGCTAAACCATTATAGGTATTGAGGAATTTGTCGACTAGGTCACCTGTAGATTCCTTGACGTTCTAAGCTTTTTAGGATTATAAAGTTCTAATAGTAACACAATCATCTATTTAGAGCCAAAGGGCATTATCTGATTATGGATTCACTGAAAGAGCATGTTTTAGGCTTTGGTTTATGCTGCTCACTCTTATGGGGAAGTGCAGCAAACTGCAGGCTAAACCCGAAATACTCATTTTCAGTGTTGTCTTTTAAAACTGTGTGTATATTTTATGTTCACATGTGGGCCTATTTTCCCCTCTTTCTTTCTTTGTTTTTGTTGCTGCTTTTAAGTTAGGAAAAATTCTCTGGGGGAATTTTTCTTTTTTAGCCTGTCTCTGGACTTTCTCTGTGATGATTGGTGAACACATATAATTTTTTATGGTCCACCATCATTGACAGGCCAGCCCCAAGGCACAGGGTTTGTGTAGCACATCATGGTTTATTGATGAGCAGTGGGAACTGAAGCAGAGTGGTGGAAGCTGGCACACTAGTTAGAGATCCTTGTTTAGAAACCAACTGGGCATTCAGTAATGAGACCATGTGGTCTTGTTTGCAGGACTCGACTCAGGCCAGAGATCTGTCTACAGTGAGTTGGAAGAGAAAAATCAAACAACCATATAGTTCAAGTAGCTTGGACAGTCAACAATTTAAACTTAGCCTTATTTTTTTTTTTAATCACACTTTTAGAGTTATTTAAAAAGTTGTTTAGAATGGAACTAAGAGTAAATTAAGTTTTTGGTGAAGAAATATATGTTAATAATAAAAAAATGAGTTAATGTTTTGTGTTAAAAAGCAGTTTAAATTATTTTTTTTAATCTATGCATATGGTAAAATTAAAAAAATACATATTGTGAATGGATAATCTGGGTAAATAAGATGTAATGACTATTTCCTGCAACTTCTTTTGAATGATACATGTTCATTTACTTTTTAAAGCCAAAAAGTACATTAAGCATATTTTCTAAAGTTTATTTGTTTTCTACCCTAACAATTTTGGGTGATCACAAAGTCCACATCAGTTCACACAAATATACTTCATATTTTTTCACAGTGGTCCACTGTATGGATATACCCAACTTATTTAAGTCATTCTTATCTCTAGTAGGTAGACAATGCTAGAACAAACATATTTGTACACAGGTTATTTTACAAATATGTGAGTATATTCGTAGTTTAATTCCAAAAAAGTAAAAGATAAATGAAAAAGTGTGTCTTTTTACTAAGACATTATGAGAGTATTATCCCAACATTGTTGACAATAGCAATAAAATTTTAGTCACAATATAGTTGAAAAATGGAATCTCACTGATACAAACTTGTTAACTTGTTAATTCTAAATAAAATTGAGATATTCTCATGTTTTTCAGCTATCTGCCTATTCATATAATTTGCAAAAATGGTTTGTTGAATTTTTTACTTTCTTTTATATATTAATGACATATCCTATAATGCTACAATATTTACATATAAAATGTAACACATATACCCTTTTCTGTGTATAGTAAATATTACCATTTCCTGTAATATATATTTATATTGTAAACATATTTATTAATGTTATTTTATATAGCTTTATTTCTTTTACTGTAAGACATCTTTGTAAATTGTCTTAATACTGCCAGGTTGTTTTTATCAGAAATATAATCCTCATTCCAAGTTATTAACCAGATGTTTTATTGTTTTCATTTCTATACTTCAAGTTTCTTTTAAATCAAATTTTATTAATTTGTCAGTCATTTTCATTACTGTTTAACTTGGTGACATTTCAACATCTCTGTTTAACTTCTGTTCCACTGAAATGTATAATGAGGACTGTATTGTCAAATTTCTTCAAGATATTAAACACCTTGTGCCAATACTATTTGATATGTAATCTATCTTTTCCCTGAATTTCAAGTGTGTTATCTATTTATTTAATTGCATTATTCTGTTTATTCATGAACTAACTCTGCAGTTATACTGTGTTAATATATGATTTTGCTGTCAATATTTATTTGTAAATACAAATTTCTTCTGGTATTCTATCATGTGAGGCTATTCTTTTTTTGGTTGCTAAGATTATAAAGTAACTATCCTCCACATTTTAATGTATTTTATCCTTCCATCTATTCTGATAAAATTATTAAATATAGATCTGTGCCATTCACCTCTTTGGAATAAAGATGTTAATGCAAGTCTAAATTGGAACTGAAAATAAGAATTATTTTTTGGATGAATTATTATCTCCCTCCTTATTTCTAATATTGGTATTATTATGAAAGCCAATGTAGATTATTGGCATACTTGATTTATTATCATAGATGCAGTTAATTGTGCAAAATCTAATATATCATAACTATACAACCCTGGTATCCTTTGATCTCTCTGAAATCTAGGTTACTACTGAATTGAAAATATATTCCCAGTTCACCATATGGCATTGTTGTCAGGACCAGATATGATAATGTGATTCAATTTTTTAAAGAGTAAATTACCAATATAATAATTTCAGTTGTTCTTAAAATCATTCTAATTTGTGTGATCTATTCCACAGAGTTTGCAGAATCAGTGGAGAGCTTACATGAGAATTTTTATTTAACCACTGTTAACTAATTGTGCTCCTGAAAAACTTAGACATCAAAAGTCCCTTTAACTTTGGCCAGTTATCTAAAATATGAATGGTATACATACCCACTAGATTCATTAGTATTCTTACAAATGATTAAATTCAGTTACAACATTGACGGGCGCTACCATTTAGCAACTGGAACTGAAAGGGCACAGTGGTCTAATTGTACTATAAGTCTATTAACTCTAAGATTTACTACCATACTGTCAAATTGCAAATCAATATCCCTTATGTTCAATCCACGAGGAGTCCTTCAATCAATTTGAGGAAATTCCTCCTAATCTGATAGTTTGTACTTTCCATGCCTCCAATTTACTATTGTGATTGACATTTCCCTGAGTCTGGGGTGGGCACATGATTAAGGTTTTGTTATTAGCTTTGCATTTCCTGACAACAGCGAGTGATTCACTGATGATTATGTCACCAATCAAAACTGATGAAATATGATGCATTTTCTACTGATTTTTCTGGAGCAGAAACTTTTTTTTTTGTTGTACTAGAATCTGAGTGGATGTAAGGAATAGATCTATTCCAGTAACTATTATCCGAGAAAAAAGACTGCACACACAGAAGGATATCAAGAGATAAGAACCGATCTATTCCTGGACATTTTTTTTAGTTCAGAATCTAGCCATACATGATGCAAAATACTCTTGTTTTAGCAATACCAGTTTAAGTCTATTTTTATTTACAGAATTCTGTGAAGAATTTAAGGCTACTTAACAGTATTGTACATGATACCACGATAATAGATTATTTAAATATCCACTTTTATAATATTAGGGTGTGTATTTTTCTTTGCAAATTAAACCAAAATGTATAAATAGGTTGCAGAATGAATACATTAAGCTTTTATTTCCAACAAATTTTCTTAACTCTGATACATATCTATCAATGCCGATTTTAAATATTATGTGTCTCTAAGATCCTCTTTAAATAAAGGTATTCCATTTTTTTAAAAGATTTTCACTGGAAGTTAATAATTATTAACTCACATATATGTCAGTATATGCCAATATCTTCATATAAAACAGTTCAGAATCTTAGCATTGACTAAGGGCATATTGTAGAGCCTACAAACATTTCAGAAACATTGCCAGGAACAGCTTTGAAAGAGAACCACTGACTGACTCTGTCATTGTAGTGAGATATAAATTTGTACAATTTAAAGTTAACATCATAGTATTTTGCTACTTTTTAATGTTATTGACTTGTCCATTGTGTCATGCAGCTTATTATTCAGATAAACTACTGTTATTTCCTGAAACCTGATGTGGTTACACTGTGATCATAGTGAATCAGCAGCAGGCCAGAGAGCAATAGTAACAGAAAAGTCACATGATACCTATTTAGACAAAAGGACATTTAAGCACATATGATAATATCAAAATTTCTAAGCAGTTTCATGCTTTTAATTAAAAGCTCTTCAGTGAGTATAACACACACACACACACACACACACACACACACACACACACACACACCCCTAGTGGGTAACTCTAATGTTCCTCTAAGTCATTTTGACTGACCACATCAGAGAAATGAAATGAAAATACTCATTTAAATGTATTTTGCTGATGAGTTCATTCTTCAAACTAAAAAAATATGTATTCTTCTGATAGATATGCTTTCCTTTTAATCCCCTCATTAGAATGACAAAAAGTCAAAGCAATTTTTGGTAATCAAAATAGGAGAGTGGCATGAAACCATAATAAGGGAAAACCAGCTGAGGAGCCTGCTACAAAACAATACCATGTATAATTGGTCCTTAATTATGTAAATTTAACAAATGGCAGAAGGATGGTTGTATTTCTTGACCAAAGCTTCCTTGCCAAGCCAATAAACTGGCATAAAAGTAGGAAGGAGGCCATTCTGTGATCCTGACTGCTTCAAGTCCTTGCACATTGCCAAAATATATTTTTTTAAAGATTTATTTATTTATACATACAAGCTGGGGTACGGGCCAGAGGCATGGGGTGGCGAGAGGGTTCACCAGAGACAGAGTGGGGAGCAGAACAGGCAGATCAGAAATACACTGCTGAGGGGAGCAGCGGGCGAGGCAGGAGAGGTCTGCCGCGACATGTGGGATTCTCCCTGGCTGGGTGTCGAACTCGCATTGCTGCTGCCGACAGTGCCACAGCACAGCGCTTAACCCCTGCGCCACCAGGGAGGCCCTTTTTGCCAAAATATTTTTGTGAAAGAAAGAAATCTGTTGATTTGCTAGATAGAATAAGTTAAACTTATGTTTCTGGGATGCTGAATATCCCCAATAGCATCTTTAACAAAGTTTTCCTAAACACATCATTATATATTTTTTTAATTTTAGTTTAATTTTTTTTTTAAAGATATATTTATTTATACATGCAGCTGGGGTACAGGCCAGAAGTGTGGAGTGGCGAGAGGCTTCACCAGAGACAGAGCAGGGAGCAGAATAGGCAGATCAGAAATACACTGCTGAGGGGAGCAGCGGGCGAGGCAGGAGAGGTCTGCCGCACCATGTGGGATTCTCCCCGGCTGGGCGTCGAACTCGCATCGCCGCTGCGGACAGCTCCACAGTGCAGCACTTAACCAGTGCGCCACCAGGGAGGCCCTATATATATATATATATATATATATATATATATATATATATATATATATATATTTGAGAATTTCACCTCACTGATTTCTTTTTTTTTGTTTTTTTTTAAGATTTATTTTTTATTTATACATACAAGCTGGGGTACAGGCCAGAGGCGTGGGGTGGCGAGAGGGTTCACCAGAGACAGAGCGGGTAGCAGAACAGGCAGATCAGAAATACACTGCTGAGGGGAGCAGCGGGCAAGGCAGGAGAGGTCTGCCGTGACATGTGGGATTCTCCCTTGGCCGGGCGTCGAACTCGCATCGCTGCTGCTGACAGCTCCACAGTGCAGCGCTTAACCGCTGCGCCACCAGGGAGGCCCCCTATATATATATATTTTTTTTTTAAATTAAAGGTTTAAAGACACCAGGAGACTACCAAAGAATAATTATCATGTACATTTATATGGAGAGTGAATTTGCTGCATTGTCCTTTGTGAAAATAATCTCTATGCAGTCAAAGGTTTTGACAAGAAAAAGAAAAATCATTGACAAAGTAAATTCAAGTTGTCTTTTAATATGTCAGTTAAAGGAATATGCTACAAAGGAAATTAATTGTGTCTATTTTTTATTTTTATACCATGATTTTGCATACATTTTAAAATATCTTAAAATACTAATTGTAAGCAAATAAGGTCTTTAAAAAGACCTTATTCTTTTTATCATGTATTCCTGTGCTTGCTATAGGACCTCTGTATGGCAGAGCTAGCCTCTGGGTAACACTGCTCTTTCCATGACCTTTGAGAACAATGACCTTCAGTCCCCATGGCTACCACATCTTGTATTCCTCAATTAGTACTGATAGGCACCTGCTGCTCCCCAGAGATAGTGGAAAATACCTGTGCAGAATCAAAGACCCACAACTTCAAAATGGTAGATTTGGCCTCTGGTTAAACCATGTCTATAATGAAGATGACTTTAAAGGAGGAAAAAAAAAATCTGTTTGTATAATTTCTTTCTTCTTTCAAAATTATTTACTTTGGCACTGTTTTGAATGAGGGAGATAAACAGTATGTCTTAGCCTTCTGCCAGTGAAATTTACCTCTCAATGTAATCTACTTTTATGGGCACTAGAGTCATAGCCAACTTCTTAGACAGCAAGAAATTGAAAGGAGTTCCATGATCACTTGTCAGAGCTTTGAACTCCTCTTACCAAGGTCCTGGTAAAATTGTATTTCAATAGCTTGGGGGAAATCCCTGAATAGCTTGGAAGAAAGAGAATACAAAAAATTGCCAAAAGTTGAAGAATAGGAGAAGAGAAGAGTAAGGAACAGGAGTTAAGTGGTAACAGTGAATTCGAATTAGGCTGAAAGTTAAAGTGGAAACTTTAGTAGGAAACATGCTTAAAGGATCTTCTTCTCTGATATTTTTGCCTAGACCAGTGCCTGACACATAAGAAGATGCATCTGTCACTCACATTGCATCATCATTCACATAACAATGAAGCTCAGGTATAAAGTTAGCATATTTTTACTAGAAGACCTTATCCTGCTATAGTGTCTTGCAGTCATGCATTCTATGCATGTAGTTATTAGGTGGAGCTGTGCCATTATCAATAATTAGTTGAGTGATCTCAAAACGATTTTCTTCTTAGTTTTAATGATTCATCCTGTTTGAATGATTCATCCAGTTGAGGTTGCTGGGAATGTTATGAGTGTACTCTGAATACTCTCTCAAATTTTGAGATTTATCCATTTCTTATCAAAGGGAGATTTTGGGAAGTAGTTGATTCGAATGATTAAAAGCCAGTGACAAAGTATCCTACTATTTTTAAACAGTAGGAAGTTACAAGTTACCAAGGATTTGCCCATGTTCCCATAACAGAAAGAGTATCATTCCCTCCAGATCCATTAATTACCAAAAAAAAAAAAAAATTATGTTAAGGAAATTGTCACAAATTTGGATATTTACAATTGAACAATGTTCATCAAACTAGTGACATACGTAGTGTATTCCACTGTGATAATTGTCTTAATGTGCTAGGTTTGCTAGGTTATATAGGCCAACCACAAATATAGGAGTTACTGTGAAAATATTTTGCAAATGTGATTGAAGTCCATAATCGATTTTAATTAAATATTATTATCCTATATTTTCTGAATAGGTCTGATTTAACCAGATAAAAGTTCTTAAAAATAGGACTGTGTTTCCCTGGGTGAAGAAGATATTCCACCTATGGACAGTAACTTTAGCCAGGGCAGAAAGAAGAGTTCCAGTCTACTCTCCTGATGGCCTGTACTACAAATTTCAGACTTGCTTGGTCTAAACCCATAATTATGCAAACAAATTTCTTGCAATCAGCCCTTTAATGTATGTCTTCTACTGGTTCTGTTTCTATTAACCCTGAATGATACAACTGTGAAAACTTCGTTATAGGACTTGGTGAAGATGTTAAAGGCACAGTTGATTGCACACATAATCTTGTGCCTGCAGTCAATCCATTTCTGTTATAAATAAGTAGAAACAGGAGACTCTTTATAAACTTGCCCATGAGCAAACTTGGAATATTGATTGTTTATGATGGCATTGGAAAGGCTAAACAGTCATCAAGTGCCTTCATTTAGAATTTTTATTCCCTTTAGAATTACCTCTTGCATCTAAGGAACCATCATTTAAAAGTGGTTTTCAGCCTTTTAAATGATAAATATTATATCTTAATCACAATATAAAACATTTCATGAAATTTAACTTTTCTTCATTTGCTCCCTAATGTATACTCAGTGCCCCAAAGTAAATAATTACTATTTGTTGAATGAATGAGTCATTTAAATGCTTATGAAAAAAGGGAATTTTCCTGGAGCATCTTAGAGTCTAAATAAATGTTACTAGCATTCATTTTGCCTGAAATGAAATGTATATATCCATGAGTCTCTGATGTTAATAACAAAGATTATAAAAATTCTGGCTACACAGTTGCTAATTTTTTTTTATTAATGTTTTCTAACAGAGAAAATTAATGCCAAACCATGTCATTTTCTGCTGGTCAAGGTTACTGATTTTATTATCACATACAATAAAGGAGTTTTAAAGGTACTAAAACATATAGTTAAAAGGTATTTGCTTTTGTATATTTAAGTTTATGTTATAATTTTTGATGCTAAAATTATCAGTTATTTATTGTTTCCACTTCTAGATGCTTGTTTCCATAGAATTCTAGAAAGTACAAGGCAACAATTTAATCTTTAGCAAGTGTAATATGCAGAATTTTGCCTATTATCTATTCTGTTAAAATGCTTTGTATGAATTCAGGCACGGTATCTTTTTCATGAAATCAATAGCACTGCTCTATATTTTTTTAAATCTATGACTTACATCTTTATAACATCTGCCATTATTATTATCATTTTGGGAAAATCCTCTTCACATTAATTATTAAACTATACAGTAGTCTTCTAATATTATAGGATACTTTGCCTTTAATCTGTCCTAACTAGTAATTCCCTTTCACATTATTGCTTTATCAATTTATTTAAATAAATAAAACTTTCATCATCTCATAGTTCTGTGCCAGATCGTACAATGACCCCTTATTTTCTACTAATACAGATTTATAATTCTGATCTGTCATTCAAGACCTTTAAAGAACATGGAGCCTGAAATCAAAATTCCTGTATCTGATGTTTTGATTTTGCTGTTTATTAGTTGTAGATTCAATCAAGTTACTTAAATGCATTGACTTCAACTTTCTCAGCTGTAAATTGGTGATAGTAATAATGTCTCCTGCATGGGGTGGTTATAAGGATTCAACAAATTAATACATGGAAAGAATTTAGACTGGTGCTTGTCAAATGGTAACTTTTGAATAAACTTTACTTATCATAATCAGTGTTAAACAGTCATCTATAACTTATATCCCATGTTGGTACTATATATATATATATATATATATATATATATATATATATATATATATATATATATATATATATATATATATATATATATATAAATACACACACACACACTCACATATATTTATATGGAGAGAGGCAATCTGCACAGCTGGGAACTTAGAAAAATTGGTCTCTGTAGCATTCCCTTTTATCTTTGCTAGCACAAACACACTAACCTATTTGTGACTGGGTTAACAGAGCATCCAGAGAAAAGCCCACAAAGACAGCTTGCCTCATCAGAGAAAACATTTAATTTTAATTATAAAATGCTGAAATAAGTATTTTGATGCTGAGTCATGACCTTTTATATAATGTAATAAATATTACTTTTTCTCAGGAGACTTTTAAAAACAGATTTATTTATTTATGCATATAAGAACTGGGATATAGGCCAGAGGTGGGGGCTGGGCCAGAGGAATCACCAGAGACAGAATGGGGAGCAGAACAGGTGGATCTACTGAGATACACTGCAAAGGGGAGCAGAGATCAAGACAGACAAGGTCTGCTGTGCCATATGTAGGTTAGCTACATAGTAACCTATGTAGTAGGGTCGGGGAGGGGGTTTTGGAACTCAAGATGCAGTGGCTGGAGATAGTTTGACAGTGCTGAGACTTTAACCCCGAACCACCAGGGAGGGCCCAAGAGACTCTTTTTAACAAAAGTGTTGTTAAAAAGAAAAAGAGAGATGGCAATATGAATGTAAAACTAAATTTGTCAGGAATTCTTTTGTTTTCTGAAAATGCCCTTTATCTCAACACATTAAAGCACACATTTATTCTATCTATCTTCCATTAATCCCCAATATGACTTCTCTGATCAATTTATTCTGCTGTCTCCAAAAATCATAGGTTAATTTCTGCCATGCTATTTTGTTCATATTACTCTTCCTTTCTAAAAAGATTTTTCTAATGTGGAAGTCAAGTTCAAGTCTATGTGTCCAAATGCTTTGATATCTTTAGCTACTGTCAAACTCTATATTCATTCATTTATTTAGTCAATAGTGGCTCAGTGCTGTTTCAGGCCCTGTGCTAGTAACTGAAGATACAGGATGGATAAGAGAACAAATAATTCATTATAGGTGTCATGAAACTATGTAGCAGAGCATTTGAAATGTGCATTGTTGGGGACAGTCATAATGAGGAAATAATATTTAATGTTACTGAGTCTTGAAGACTAGAGATGAGTTAGGTAAACAAAGCTCTAAGTGTAAAGGGAAAACAGAATATTGATAGCACTGAAAAGATGATTAAGGTTAAAGCAGTATGTGTTGAAGACTACAAAATTAAATAATTTTTTTAAGATTTTGAAGACCTGTGTAGCTGGCAGCAGATAACTAGTGAAATAACCATTTTATGGATATTGGATTATAAATGATTTGGATCACCTGAAGAGTGCGTATTGGTGCCACACATGTGGATTCAAGACTGTGCGAGATAATAGTGATGTTCATTTTTTTATTATTTTATAATGATGCATTAATTCTATAATTCTTAATCACACTTCAGACAGAGATTTCACACAGGACTCTAAAGAAGAAGTATAAGGATACCGGGGTATTTGTTGAGATTACACTAGAGATTTCCATTTTAACCTATTAAATCTTTCTGTTTGCAGAAATGGACACACAGAAATTTTTGTTATCACATGAATAGAAAAGTTTCCAAATCAGTCCAAATGCCAGAATAATTATTTGGAGCACTTGATCTTAATCAAGGAGAAGATAACCCTCTTCCATTATTAAAGATTCTAAGTGATTGAAATCTGAAATAAATAACTTGATATAGATATTATAGACAGGTCGCTTTAGATTCTTTATATTTTGTGACCCTTAGTGTGCAATAAAACCATATAAAAATGATACAGTTCCTGCAATACCATCTTTGGGTCAGAATAAATGTTAAGAAGGAGTGTTGAAATTAATTTAAACATATTTTGTTATTTCAATTCAGACTTCACAAGTTTTAGAAGTCTTAATGTGAAAAGCATAGAAAGCAAAGACCGTCATAGATTTATTGAGTATACAAAAATAAAGATAGGATCACCAAAGTTCTGAACTTAAGGTTTAGGGGGAAATCATAAAAAAGTGAATAGTGATACACTTCATAGTTTTAATGTATAAAAGCATAAATCAAAAATCCAAAATTCTACAATGTCAATGTTCAATCATAGAGAGGAAGAGCATGTGTGATCGTTCATAATAAAGGAAACAGTAAGTGCCAGGACTGGGTCTTAGCTATCTGACTTTCTTATTGTCCAGTTATTTTACATGGTTTTCTCACTAGATTAGAGTTTAGGGACTTCGTGTCAACGAAGGGTAAGGGCCGAATGGAACCTTCAAGCTTTCATCCCAGGGTCTCATTTCCCTTCTAATTACTTGGGAAATCATTATAGGCCTCCATCGGTTAACACACTACTAATTTCTGTTAACACATGAATGCTGTCAGAGGTCATGGGGTGCTAGTTAGGTTGCTATTTATCAGAAAATTTAAATGTGTTTCCAGTTCAGTTAACAAACAAACGTCACTGGTCTTAAAATAATCCAAGTAAGCACATCAATGCAGGGATTTCATGATCCAGAAAACAAAATGCATTCTCTAATCAACCTATTCTTAAAAATAAATTTATATAATGTATAATTAAATATGTTAAAACAAAGCGATAGATTTTAAAACCTCATAACTTCCTTGCTATCTTACTACAGTTCTACTATTATCATTATCGTAACATGATGTTATTTACATGTATTATCCGTATGACAGAAATGCTATATAAAATAATGTGCTTTTGAGCAGCTCTTCTCAATTTTACCTTCAGAGATGCCACCTTAGTAGCTTAAAACTGGATTTGCAGCAAGTATTTATTCCATGGAAACCGAAAAATCTGGCTTTTTATTTTGTTGATTGTCTACACTTAAAAATGTAAGAAATAATATTTAATATACAAATGCAGCTTAAAATTGCACCATATTTGTAGTCATTACACAGGAATAGAACACACACAAAGAAAAAACTGCCATTATTCAAAAACTATGAACTACTTCAGCAAATAAATTACTGACAAATGAATTCTGACATACATCTATATTGTTCCTCCTTGTCTTATTTATTAGCACAAATGAATAGACAATTTAGAGACAAATTAATAAAAATATTCTTTGCGAATCAACTGACCTATAAAATCCATTAAAAGCATGGTATATATAATAATGTTACTTATGAGTTATGTGCCATATATTCTCATATCAGTTTTATAGTAAACACACAACCATGCCTTCTAGAGAGCCCATGGTTAAAACACAATCATATCAATGTCTATATGACATACAAAATATAAGAGGCAATATATAAATGAAAAGTATGTGTTCAAATAGGACAAAAGAAGAGCCTCACTCCTCCCCAGAAAAGGAGCTAGAAGTGAGATTTATAGCAGTAATGAGAACAGAAAAAGAAAATATTGTCTACTAAGTACTTATGCTTAAATTTGCTCTAAACTTCTTAGTAGCCAAGACCCAATTGATTATTAATTCACAATGTTTATTCAATGAAATATAAATACATAGAAATATCAATTACTAAGGAAGAAACCATTTTAATCTTATATTTATTTGTAAAAATCTTGGTTCAAATTCTGATCACTGCAGGTTATTATGAGTGAATGCAAAATTATCCAAACAAGTAGAATAACCTGCTATCTTTAAAGTAAAATATCTTTATTCTTTCAACTAAATATGTTTATCCTGTCAACTGGCACATATATATTCCATTAACTGAAATGTCTCAATATTCTGTACTTAATGATTCCCCCGAGACAGCATCCAGGAAACATGTTCTTTCTGGACTTCCCTGAAAGAACGGGGCATGCTTGATAGGGCAACCATGATTTCCCAGTCTTCTACAGGTGGGATCATCATAGACTCTTCATTTTCGTTAATTGGGGCAATTCCAAAATGAAGTACGAGTAGAAGTAAAACAGAAATACAAAACTGACTTGTTCCTCAATGACAAATGTGTATTTCATTATTTTCATTTTTACTTCTAATCTGTATCATTCTAGTTGTCTCCCACTATATCTACACTGCAAATTGCGTTACTGATCATATGAAAATGCTCACCCTTTCAGGATATGCCGCACACTTACATGCATTTCTTTCGCTTATGACACTTACTCCTCAAGCTGAGAATACCTTTCTACTCTTACCCAGGATCAAAGAATTTTGTTTACCTTTTCCAGCTCTAGCAGAAATGCTAATTCCTGATCCTCCCAGAAGAGTTAATAGCTTTTTCTCCTATGTTCTTAAGGATTTTGTATCTATTTTTAAGGATTTTGTTAAAATCAACAAAACAGCAGGTTTCATATCTGTCCTTGCAAAACTGAAGAGACCTTGAGGTGTGATTTGTGACTTGTCTGAACACTGAGTAGGGAATGTGCTTTCTGTGATTCAGGCACTCACAAATGAACGTGAATAGCACAGCAAAGCTCAATTATTATTAAAGACAGTAAGTACCTTTAGAATCATTATTAGAATTTTATTTCATAGCCTATAATAAGAATCAACTAAAATGGCATAGACAAATGATAACACTTGTTTTCATCTTCTTCACAATAACAATTAATGAATATACATGCTAATAAGCAAATTTAAGAAAGCTTACTTTCCAATTTAGTACACAAATGAATTTCCTATAGAATTTTATTTATTTATTATTTTATTGTAGGTAATATTGATTTACAACACTCTATGTTATTTAGAGGTATAGAGTCATCCCTCCTTAGATGTTTGTTACCTCTCTTCACCCTGCACCAAGGCACCCATAATCCTCCATGATAGTCCACTGTACCCCCCCTCTGCAGTATCCCCCCTCTCTTGTAGGCTCAGTTCCACAGTCAGTTTCATAGGGTTTATTTTCTATACAATTTTTAACTGCTCAATTTTAAGGGGTATAGTGTCAGGTAAAAGACAGATATCAATAGACGATTCAAACCAGGGTAAAAAAAAAGGGCTATTTTTTAATTTAATAAATAAAAAGTGGGGATGGGGAGGAGAACCCAAGTGTAATTTATAATTTTTCTTTTAACTTTATAGTGTCTGTCCGTAATTAGCCATATTAAATTTTTAAAGGCAGGGCCTCCCTGGGGGTGCAGAGGTTGAACGCTGAGCTGTGGAGCTGTTGGCAGCGCGCGTGATGCGAGTTTGACGCCCAGCCCGGGAGAATCCCACATGGTGTGGCAGACCTCTCCTGCCTCGCCCGCTGCTCCCCTCAGCAGTGTATTTCTGATCTGCCTGTTCTGCTCCCCACTCTGTCTCTGGTGAACCCTCTCGCCACCCCACGCCTCTGGCCTGTACCCCAGCTTGTATGTATAAATAAATATATCTTAAAAAAAATTAAAGGCAAACATATTTCAAATAATGCTAATCTAACATTAGCTGAATGTTTTATTTTAGGCTTTTCTTTCATCAGTAGAATAACCAATAAGTTTGGGCATCCTTATTTTTAAAATGCAAAATAAAACTAGTATAGTATCTGTCTCTTGTATTTATCTTTGCATATATTTTTACATTATTCAGTGTGTCACCTAGTTCAGTTATTGAATCAGTTATTGAATCAGTTATTGAATCAGTTATTGAATACTGAATCAGTTATTGAATTATATAAATCACATTTATGTAATATACTTAGATCAAATCACCAATCTTACCTCCATTATTGTTCTGTTTCTAAATAAAGAAAAACCTTTCTTGTGTGCTTTTGGGCCACGCTTCCTGCAACATAAGCTAACACTGTCTAAAATAATTGATTATTACAAGCCTTATTAAAATACTCAGAACAAAAATTAAAGTTAACAGACATATAGAAATCATGCTTATGATTTGCTTCTAACTACTGTAGCTCTTCTTCTAAACAGTGCTCATATAAAACTATATAACAAGAATAATTTTCAACCACAGTGATCAATGAAAATAATTACTAACTTTAGGAATGTTTTTGGACTAATGATTGTTATTTCCCTCCTATTTTTCTCTTAAAACCACAGATGAAACATTACAGTGCTAAATATGTTTCAGTGAATTGCATCACTCCATTTTAAAAACAAAAATTATGATTTATAAAATAATAAGCAAAGGAAATTTCTGGCAATGTTCTGCTTATCTTCTTTTCCCTTCCTTCACTTTCATACTCAAACTCTTGAAGGCTAGCCTAGGCCCACTGGCTACCCTGGGGTTGGGGCCTTTCTGGTTTATATCTGAAGAACAGTGAAAAAATGGAAATGAGACAGATCTCTAAACCCAAGGGACCCCCAGCAGCCTAAAGTCTTCCAGGCTTTGGGTTTGTCAAGTAAGTTCCTGAAGTTTGAGGGTTTGTACAAATGACATACTTTTGCAAAGCACATAAATCTTTTACTCCATGTTCTCTAATGCATTTTTATATACTATGTCCAAACATAGTTTTAGAAACTGTCTGATGTCTGGTTAAGGTTATGACCTAAAAGAGTTTTCTATTTTGCTAAACTTTCTACATAATATAAAAAAAGTAGCATGCAATGTTTTGTCAACAAATCCATCCACATTAGGGATTTACTCCAATTATTTCTTTAAAACAAATTGTAGGCTTAAACATATTTTGGGATATTATTTTAGCTAGCAATTTATCCCTCCTTATTCAGAATGCTATACTGTGTTAGGATTTTCCTAAAAATATTTTATTTTATGTAAGTATAATTTAAAATCCTTTTACTAGTAAATGTGAATCTCACATTTTGTAAACCATATTACTTTATAATGTTCCTTGTCACGTATCTGATTAGTTAACATGTGTGTTTCTGAGCTTTATAGAATTAAGGTAAAATAACTTATATATGTGAAAATAAACAGATTTTTGTTATAGGGGATAATATTAAAATAAATATGACAATAGTGTGTTATTATTGAGTCTGTATTATTAAAATAGGGAATTTGGAAGTTTGAGTTACATATTTTATAGTGTTTCAAATAAAATTCAAAAACTTGAATTTGCCATTTTTGCAAAATTTCCCATTTCTCTACAGTTACCATAGCCAAACTTAGCATCTCTAGGCAGGACAGTAGACTGAAAGAGAAATTTCGATTTCTTTTCTAACCACCAGAATAATAAACTCAGATTTAATGTCAGTGAAAATACAAGGCTGTATCCACTGCACTTTATACTTTTCTAAGGTCAGGTAGACCCTCGATATTTTTGATAATTTTAGGCCCACCATCGATTTTTATTAACAGCTTGGATTGTATTTTGTAGTCAGAATTTTCAGCGCTTTGTCAACAAGTTCATCCCCTTAAATGGAACACTCGTCCAGCACAGACCAGTACCCTTTCTAATAACCTTCTCCTCCTACAAAGTTAAGGGGCTGGGGGTAGATAGGATGGGCGGACCCCCTAAGCCGAGCCTTTCCCGGGCCACCTTCCACTCCTGTCACTCAAGAGGTCCCATTCCACACCTCCCCCACTTTCGATGGCTACAGAGAAAAATGTCTTTGCATTGACCCAGGGACATACAGAATTATCTTACTTACTTATCTTAGATCTCAAGAAGAGATCTATGAGATTTCAGGAAGCAAGAATAACTTTGATTACTGAAGCTTTTTCTTTCACATAGATTCTTTAGAACAATCTTCACCTTACCCAGGGGATCAATCCTTATCCTTCTTGGTTTCCTAAAAAGCATTACTGACTTTTGCTGGCTAAGTTTTTGTTTGTTTACTTTTTTTTAAAAGAAAAAGCCTTTACCCATTTGGGTTGTTTGGTGGTGGGAGAACTATGTTGACCCCGCACCTTAGGGGAGAAATCATATATTGTTGAAAAATTAACAATGATGTAAGATAAAAATACTACATTTAAAAATGTTTAAAAATAGGAAAAAAATAGAAAATGAAAAACCAAACTTTACCACATAATGCTTATTCTTTGAGACAATAGTTAAACATGGCTCTTTTATTTTAGCTCTGATCTCACTGATAATTTAAGAAATAATCTCTATTCTTTTTAGAAATAAGATATTTTTGAGATATATTGTCTGGTTGTATATAAGGTCCTATAGCCAGTTAAAGGCTCCTTTTACCTGCAAGGGTAAGGGTATATTAGAGTAGAAACAAATTATCTCTAAGAATTGGAGTCAACAAATCCATTTTCTCCTTAATTGTTGGTAGTTTGACTTTGTTTATCTATCCAAATCCAAATCTGTAACTATATACTTAAGACTGGCTGGTGAAACATGATTACTCAGTAAAACTATACATATTTTATTCATTCTTCTTTAAGAGTTCCAATTTATTTGTAATATGAAAATCCAATAAATGAAACAGCATTTTAAGAAAGTAATAAATTTTAAAGAACATGATGTATGTTTGAAAAATAGCAATAAGTGAATAAATCATTGGTGATTTTATAAGAATTTATTCTGAAAAAGCATTGTCAAGAACTTAATTGTGTACATTTCTATAAATTCCCCCCAAAAGCATAAACATCCACATAATGAAATAGGAATTAGTATCCTGGGTTCTTTTTTTTCATTTGATTAATATACCCATTTTAGGAAAAAAAAATAAAAAACAAACACTGATGAAAGATTTGGCTTTTGAATGAAAAAGGGGGGGGGGACATAGTGTCACAGATGGCTGTCAGAATGAAATGAAGCATGGGTCTGTGGAGGGAATCAAACATGAGTGTGAAATCCGAACAGAAAGGCACGGAGCAGAAGGCAACATTTCAAAAGGCATTTGGCACCAAGTGGCATTGTGAGGGTTAATTTACTGCCAGGAGCTGCTGGGACTTTCATTCTCCACAGACACACAATAGACAGATCCCTGAAGTGCCCATCATAATCACAGATGCTAGGGGATTAATGCTAAGATGAAAGCTTCATGAATATTAAAAATATCAAAACTGCTAATGATGTAGCAGAGTTTGAAATAACATTCAATCTCAAAATCTAAGAGTATGGCACGCAGGCATAGTAAGACACTGTCTTTTAAAAACTGATTAAAACCTACTCAATCTGTAGCAGAAAGAGGCTTATGCATATCAGGATCTGAATTGACTGCCAAACTTTACAAATTGCACAGACTAATTACCATAATTAAGCCTTGGATTCAAGAAGAAAATTCCATTTATCTCAGGCTGACTCAGTGGAACTCAACAAAGAAAGCATTGACATCAGATGGGCTTTTCCCTCAAATGATATTTCAAAGTCCACTAAAAACAAACAAATAAACAAAAGCGGTCCCATCCTCTCAGAAACAGGAATAGTAACCATTCAGTGTAAAATGGAGATGAAGAAGAGAATTATTCAATATTATAAAAGCTATTTAGGCAAATTTAAAATCTACTATGCTTGAGAAGTTACACTTTGCAAGAGGTGGAATTCCTTAGTTTTTCAATTTAATTATTAATTTTGAAATACTAAGGTATAGAATTTAAAAATATGGGTTGGACACTAACTTACTGCATTGGTTTAACAAGTAGCTCTATGTCATTTAGAATTTAGTCTGTTTAGATTTTGATAAAGATAAAGATACAACAACTTGCTAAATATATCATCTTTATACTATTACGGACATCACAAATAGAAGTAAATCAGTTCAGATAATACGACTATTTTTTAGCTTTTGTAAAGCAGTTATAAAAAGCCATGTCAGCTGATACATTGGTTACTTCCATGTGTTGCCTAGCCTAAATTGAGTTTTTCAGTGAGGCAGAGAACTTCTTCAGAGAAAATGTAATCATGGAAGTTGACAGTATCTTCAGGGGTAATAAACTTGCTACACCTATGAGTATTTTTTGAAGCACATTGCTGACACTGAATAAAACATTCCACACAGTTACATCTGACTATGGGAGACACTATGAACAAACAGACTTTTAATCAGTGTTAAACTTTTGGTTTATATTTTGGAATGGAATGATCTCTACATTAGTTGTACTTTAGTTTACAAAAACTTGCATAAAGAGCAAAACTTCTTGTCTCCTGGTTTTATTGGCTGACATGTAGAATGTTTTTTGGTGTGCTTTATGTTGTATTTCAATGATTTTTAAAAAACTTCTAGTATACAGGGCCTCCCTGGTGGTGTAGCAGTTAAGCGCTGCGCTGTGGAGCTGTCGGAAGCTGCTATGTGAGTTCGACACCTGGCAGGGGAGATTTCCATGTGGTACAGCAGACCTCCCCTGCCTGGCCGCTGCTCCCCTCAGCAGTGTATTTCTGTCAGTCTGCCTGTTCTGCTCCCCACTCTGTCTCTGGTGAACCCTCTCGCCGCCCCATGCATCAAAGAGTTTGTCTTATCATGATTCCAAGACCAGAAGATAGAAAGGGGAAACATTCTCTGGGCATACTCCAGCTTGTACTATACCCCAGCTTGTATGCATAAATAAATCAATCTTAAAAAAATATATATCTAAAGTAACCTGGATATTGACAGTTTAAAAAAAACTCAAGTATACAAATTTTTAAATTGCATTATTTTATTCAAGAAGAGTTCTTCAGTTTTAATTAATTCACCTTCAGCTTTCCCTCCCACTAACCTGTTTTTCAGTGATTTAGGACACAGATATGATCACGTATTTAACTTCTCACCATATGATGAGTTTTCAGGATGAAACCCAGATTCCTTAGCACAGTATTTAAGGACATTATAGCTAGTCAAATGACCTCTCAATCTTCATTTCTATTAATCATCTCTCTCTCTCTCTCTCTCCCCCCACTCTCTCTCTCTCTCTCCCTTCATCCCTCCTGCCTCTTTTTAGTTCTCTCCCCCTCTCTGTCTCCCTTTAAGTGTTTATGGTACTGAAATAATCACTGATAATAAATATCTCAAAAAAGAAATATGACTCCCTCCTCAATGGAGATCACAATTTAGGTCACAAAGATTAAAAAAAATAAATTCTTTTTTCTTTTTATCATCATGTGTACACACTATATGTATAATAGTTTCCTATTACATTATAATAGGAAATAAAATATTACCCAACTAAATAATATAGTATTATAACTTCAACAGAGGCCCTGTATACTAGAAATTTTTTAAAAATCATTGAAATACAACATAAAGCACACCAAAAAACATTCTACAATAAAACCAGGAGACAAGAATGGCTTCAATGGCTAATAGTAGATTCTGGATATTTGTTCAAATCCAGCTTCATGACTTAGAAACAGTATGAGTTCGGGTAAGATATCCACCACACATCTTAAAGGTTTCTTGTAAGAATGAAGTAAATAAAAGCAGCCTGACATATAGTAATTGTAGCTATTAATATAAATGTAGTTGGTACCAATAGGAAGGCAATTGGCACTGTGAGAGCAGAAGGTTGGGGAGTTATCGGAGGCTTCTCTGAGGAAGTAAGGATTGAAATGATTGTGGGGAGTGCACAGTTGAAAAGGGGTGTGGGTTTTCCATTCACAAAGAACTTTCCTATGAAATTACTGACGGGTCAGCAGCCTAGGGTTCTAGGATCTGAGAGAAAGCCCATATGGTTGTAGGAAAGGTGAGATAAAGGAGGCAGCCACACTGATTTTAAATTTCTAAATTTTAAAAATTGTATTATTCCCAGGCCCTTCGTCACAATCTTCTCTCGTGCTACTAATGCTTCAGAACATGCAGATAATGTTTCCTTCAGAAAGTCCTCCCTGGATTCCATTCTCCCAGCATCTCTTCAGTCCCCATACTGCATCAGGGGGTTCCAGTTTCAGTAAACCCACTGAGAACATTCATGGCTCTGCATTCTACTTGTGTGCAATTGGAATTACCTGATCACAGGACTTGTGCCTTATTTTTCTTTGAATTGGCATTGGTTTGACAGCCAAAGAGAACCTCAAGTATAACAAAAACCAAGATAAAATGATCTGTCCAATGAGCAAATGAATTAAAATATATACCCTGAGAAAATATCCTCAGTGATAATACTGCAGCCTAAATATCAAATTGAATTTAGGTGTCCAACAATGGGACATTCATTGAAAGATGCTTCTCTTACAAAATCAAGGAATTTTCTAGTGTATAGTGTAATGTCTCATTATAAGCAATTATACTAACTCTTTTATTGTTAAACTCCAAACATCGTTGGAATTCCCACTATGAAATTTTCAATGAGGGGTTAAAGACATTTCAGAAATTTTTAATATTTATCTTAAATCTATATAATTTTTAGATATAAACATATCTTCATTAGATTTAAATTTTATCTGTAGAATCACTTGTTTGTATTTATCTCTATTGTCTCCTTCTAACTAACCTTAAATTTACCAAGTTGATAGTCATCAATGATATCCTACAATGCTAAAAGCAGGTGCAGAAATAAATTTAGTAGTCTGGAATTGAGGTAATAAATTGTTCTTCTGCATCCATATATTGTCCTTCCCTCTACTTTCTTCCCATCCTTCTGTTCTGTTTATGTACAAATGTCTTTTGCATGGACAGAATTTGCACAACAGATTTTCACTGACTGACTGTCAAACTCCAGCGCCTGGAAATGCCCTTTCCCCTTATAGCATCTGGCTTGTGAGCCTAAGTACAGAGGACTGTGGCCAAAAAAGGAAAAAAAAAACAAAAAACCTTGTCAGTTGTTTTAGTCCATAGGAATAGAACATTTAAATTCCCCTAAATAGTCATTCACAGAATAGTGAAAGAAAAACCCTGGTAAGTGACACTTAATTATACAGACCTGTCTACCAGAGCCGGAACAACATCGTGTGTGTGTGAGTGTGTGTGTGTGTGTGTGTGTGTGTGTGTGTAGATGTGTGAATATGGGCATAAGTATGTGTCACTAGTGAGGGAATGAGCAGGAATTGAGGTTGACAAGTGAGAGTCAGGGGTATAAAAGGGACTAAATTCTAATGGAGGTAACAGCAGAATCAATCATTCTCAGCGAGAATTAAATGAGAGACGTAAGTCCTAAAGGGGAGAAATTTTGAAGTGACACCTCCAATTTTGTAAGGATACATTCAGATACATAGGAAAAAAGTTAATTTATTGCAGATACAAAAGAGAGAAGTTATTTCATTACCTACAATGGTTAGTTTAGAGACTATGGACTCAGTGAACACTGATTGGTAAGCACTGGACTATGAAGGTAATGGAGCTGAATCTTAGTCCCCTCACTTGCATAGGCCTGACCAAAGTCAAGGAAGGACACTTTTAGTGCCATCATATGGTCATTTGCCAAAATGTGATTTCTAACTATAATCCATTAAGGCCCATTTTATTGTTTTAATTTTCTCTCCTTTAAGGTTTCAAAAATTGTATAAATTTCATGCCCAACAAAAACTAGATTGAACATGAAACAGGATGATACAGAATAGACTGAGAAGGGTCCAGTATTTCATCCGAAATCCAGGAAGTAGGAAACCCTGGTAGTAGCTGCATGAATGGGATGCTTTAGAAGCTGCAAGTTATCTGTAAGAGTGTCAGAATTGGGCTCAAGAAATGGTTTAGGTTTGGACTAGCTTCTTGAGGAAGGGCAAACATATCTGTCTAGGAAAAGCTGAATTCATAAATTTTGGTAATATTAAAAATAATCTACCATATGATCTGGCAATTTCACTCCTAGGTATGCATCTGAAGAATGTAAGAACATGAATTTGAAAGACTAGAAATATACTCCTACATTTATTGCATCACTAGTTATAGAAGCAACCTATGTTTCCAAAGACAGATAAATGGATCAGGACTATATGGGATCTTTACACAGTAGAATACTACTCAGTTATAAAAAAGACAAATCCTTACCATTTTCAATAACATGGCTGAAACTGGAGGGGATTATACTAAGTAAAATAAGCCAGAAGGAGAAAGACATGTACTGGGTGGTTTTTCTCATATGTGGAATATAGAGAAAAATAAAACAAAACCAAAGAGTCAGACAAAACAGAACAACAACAACAACAAAAAAAAACACATCCTATAACTCCATAAGAGTGAGGCCACTGGAGGGCAAGAAGGTGCAGAATAAAGATATGGGGGGGGTACAATGGACTCTGGTGGAGGACTATGGGTGGCCTGGTGGGGGGTGTGGTAACATGATCTATAGAGGTGGCATCCTATATTTTTGAATCATATACAGTGTTACAAACCAATGTTACCTTAATAAAAATATTTTTAAAATTAATTATATAATAATTGAAAAAATAAATTCTGGCAAGAGCCCAACTGAGGAAGGAAATCATAAATAGATAGTTGAGACTTTCTTCAGCTTTAGTAGGTAGCAATAGAAAAGGAGCTGAATTATTGCATGCTTGTTGGGGATTGCTGGGCTTTGATGAAGTAAAATGGGGAGATACTTGCTTAAGATAATGCAGATGGTTAATGGTGAAACCAGTATCATTCCAAGTCTGAGCAACCCAGCCACCGAAAGGTGACACTTCGCTAAATTAATGGTGGAGATTACCCATAGCTCTGAGATTGTCCCAGTTATTTGAGATACAACATTAGAAAATATCATGAATTTCTGTTGATTAGAAATTAAAACAATGAAAATCCCCCTGAGAGTTTAAGTCATAATTTCAGAGCAACAAGGATGGGCCAGTTTGGATTAATTTGCCTCTTTGCTTTCTCTCCCTGATTTTAAATCGAACCACTTCTAATCAGGGTGATGGTTCTATTCTTTGAACGTAGGATTAGTAAAAATATTCTCTTTCCTTAAGAAAAACTCCGAAAAATTCCCAGGTAATTTTATTATATAAATAAGAGATGTACAACTTTGTCAATAATTAGGAAGGCTAACTTTTAGTAAACTAAGCCTATGTCTTGCAAATTACATTGCATTTTTCTTACTATTATTTTAGTGGTGTAGAATGTTGTCACATACCTCACTTACATTAATTCAGCTTGGTAGAACTCATGTTTATTCCAACTAGTAAGGGGTCTCGAGAGCATTACTGATGTTTAGATATTTGCCAAAAACTCTGAAACATCCCATTAGCTTTTAGATGCTAATAAGTTCAAAGTTCAATCCTATCCCTTAAAAACCTATGTTAAGTGAAGTAAGTCAGAAAGAGAAGACAAACCCAGGGTGATCTCATTCATATTTCATAGATAAAATAATAGGGCATACAGTTTTTATAGCAAGTATATGGGAAACTATTGCCAAAGAAAGTGGCATACCTTTCATAATTAATACCTTTTTGACCTTAGAAGTATAATAGAAATTATCACTGAATGGTAGAGATGAAAAGGACTATTTTTTTCTAATGTGTGATTTTATAGCTCACTCATATAAATGTGTACCAATGGATATATTTCTTTATCATACTGTCTACTTTCATAATGATTTGAAGTCACATTAAACTCAGCTATGTGAAGTATTGTCACCTAAAAATAAATCACAGGGTGTTATTGGCTAAAAACATATTGCTGATATGATGCTGATATTTCTTTTTCAGTTGGCAAAGATGTGAGCATAGAAGTTTATTTGACCAGAATGGGGGAGGAGGGGAGAGAGAGAGGGAGGGAGGGAGGCAGGGAGGGAGGGAGGGAGGGAGGGAGAGAAACAAGGAAGGCAGGAACTCTATCTTATGAATTTTTATGTACACAAAAGAGAAAAATATTGAGAATTTTTTTTTTTTTGGTAGAAAGAAATAGAGAAGCAAAGTGTTATTTATTTTTGTCTTTAAGATTATGCTGGAAAACTAGCATTTCCTTTATATCCTGAAATAAGTAAGAAAATCCAGATAGTAAAAAGAGAACAAGGGCCATGCCTTCAGTCACTTGATAACAACACTAGGGAGAAATGCCAGGAGTCAACGTCTGGTATTTTTATATCACAAAGTCTATTTCATGAATACTTGAAAATGCTTGTAGCTGACATAAAGGAAGCAGAGAAGAACAAATAGCTCCATTCACTAAGGAGTGCATTTTATAATTTGTAGTAGGGACAATTATAATTTTGTGGGAAGTTTGTGCACAGCTTTACAATGAGATTTTAGCTTGAAGTAATATGTAACTTTTTACTTTTTCCAAGAGCAGAGTGATATTATAAGAGAAAATGTCCAAATGCTAAAAACACTTGCAGATCATAGAAAGCAGGTCAGCCTAGAATTCCAGCAAAATAATAGCAGGATAATTCTGATGGTAGCACTAGATGTGGGACATTTTCTAAATTGTCTATTGTGTGAGGACATTATTTGGAAAATACGTAAAAATGTGAATATTTTTGCCACATAGATGGGAAATTTTGCCACATAAATCTGAAATTCACTAGTATAATCCTAGAGAACAGATTGTACATAATCCTTTAATAGTTTATATATATGTATGTATATACATACATACATATATATATTATAGCAAACAGTAGAAGGATTATTTTTGTTGTTGCTTTTGGCATTTTATGTATTGAATGGTTTAATATTCCTAAAAGATTGCTAGTCACTTGTCATCTGCTTTGTTCCAGGCTAGGGTATAATCAGATTTGTAGTAAAAACACATCAGAACCTAAGGCAGTTCCTACAGAGGTTGATGGGATATTAAAACATCTGTTGTCAATAAATACAAGCCATTTTTGTTATTTCAGCCAATGCAAACTTGCTATTCAATTATTATTAAAATGTCAGTTAATGCTTTACTGTGCTTCAAGTTAAATAGTCTATTGCTTAAATTCTGTAACTGCTCTGCTTCCTCCAGAGTTTGAATCTTTAACATTTGCTGGTTTTACCCAGTTACCAGTCATATCAAAGAAAAAAATTAGTCTATTGGCAGGATGCAGGGAATAGAATAAACATGACTTGTAAATGTCCCAACTAAGAAAGGATTAAGTTGCACAGTTACTGAAGTTTATGCGGTTTGTTCACATCAGTTCCCTTAATAGGGCCTCTTTTCAAAAGACAATAATCTTATTAACAGAAACTTCAAATGCAGGTCTTTCTGAGATTTGGAAAGCGCTCTGCTCTCTCTTCTGAGGCTATGTCGATCTCTGGTGTGTCAGACACCGTGTGCTGCCCTGGAACTGTAACAGTACATTCTAGACTTTCATGCAGTGTTGTCAGATAGCCTACAGTTGCTTGTGCTTTAGAGCGCCTGGGAGGCATGGCTCAGACAGAATGATTATATCTGCATGAAAAGGTTCCTACTTCTTTTCAGCATGTGGACTGGAGAGTGGGGTCAGGGTCAGGACTCATGGGATGTGAATCAGTTTCAGCTTTTCCTCCAAAATGACCCAGGTTGGACCAGGACTGAGCTAACTGGAAAAGGTTTTTGAGCTGAAGCTGTTGTTTTAAGGAAGAACATCCAACCTTATGAAAGATCAGACACACTGAGCAATAGAAAGGACCGTGGAAGATGCAAAGAATAGTTGGTGCCTTTAGCTTCTAAATTTTCCTTCTTAGCCTCTCCTCCTACAATTTCTTTCAGTGTATGGCTTCAGAGTTCCACACACGACGTTGAGATTCAATACATTCCACCGCATCTTCCAATTCGATACACCACACCTCTTCCTGGAGCAAAAGCTAGAGTCCCTTTTCCCTTTTCTGTGGGAGGGGACAGAGCACAGACCTGCGTCAGAAAGACTCCCATTCACCACATTCTATCTGTGCACCCTAGGACAGGCTACTCAACCTCAACAAACCTTAGTTTCTTTCTTTGCGGGATGTGGTTATCGAGGACTTCTATTTCACAGTTACTGTGAGAATCACAGAACCTAGCAGAGGAAGTGCTCATAAAAGAGTGCTAACTGAACAATTCAAGTGACAAAAGGAATGCCTAGCCTGGCTGAGGAGACTCTGAGATGGGAAAGACCTCGAGCTTCACTCTCTTGTCTCTATATCTCCAGGTGTCTTGCGGCATCATGCCGATGACAATGGTTTATTTTTGTCTTAGCCCATTTATCTTTATATGGAGTTGATTGGAGAGCCTATCCATTAAGCCAAGGGGATCATTATAAGGAAATTTCAAACACTCATCAGTGGAGAGACATGGAAGACACGTTTTATTTTACTCTTGACCAGTGGCTTCCTACTGTACTAGAACATAGAGATGACATTTAGATTTTCAGAGGATTCTTACAATATTTCATCTTTAATAGCATTTTCTAATCAGAATCTTTACTCATCTTTTTGAAATTTTGTTTGTTTGTTTGTGTGTGTGTGTGTGTGTGTGTGTGTGTGTATACATACTTCCGAAATACATATCTTTCTCTTAGGTGATACACATGAGAAATATATATTTTTCTCGTAGGTAATAACTGTATCTTGTACGTAATAACCAAGCAAAGTGTGAGGAGCTTAGAATTAGTCACATGTAATTTCAATCTTCAGAGTACTTGTTTAAATCCCATTAGATCACTGATGACAGGAAGTCAATACAGGCACTTCAAACATTTATTGGAAAATATGAAATTAATTTGTTGCCACAGTTCAGTATCTAGTTTCATTTAAAGCCATCTGGTATTATTGGGTGGTCATCTTGAAGAAGCCCCGTACTAAAGGTTTCATTTGTAATGGAGGAGAGATGGCTTTCCTTTTCCCATATGAATCTCAAAATGAATTTCAGATTATAGAATTCATAAGATATGTATATATATATATATATATATATATATATATATAATGAATAGGCATAAAATTCAAATCTCATAAATGTTTTATACTTATGTCAATTATGTATTTTATCTTATAGACATATATATCTGGACTCTATGACCAGATTTTCTAAATAATTTTAACGTCAATCTCAAACTTTACTAACATGACTTAGAATAAGGAATACACTTAAACTTGAAAGATTAGAATAGGCAAGGAACATCAGAATTTAACTAGAATAAGCCCTTTATTTTAAAGGTGAGGAACACAGAGTTAAATAAATAGTGACCTACATTCAAGGTGACACAAATATTTAATGAGCATGTTTGTGTTATTAATCTGTAGCCCCAAGTCTTGTATTTTGTCCTAAACACAAATTGTGGGCTGCAGAATGTTATTTTAGGTAATTTTACTCGCCCTTCCACATAAGGGCAATATGTTTTCCATTCAGATTTCTATCGTAAATGTTCTTCTCCCCTTGATGAGCCTGGTTCTTTCTCTCTGATTTAATCCCGGCCTTTGGTCAAGTCTCTTCTAATGTGTATTTTTTTTCCCCAGTCATATCTCTTCTTCATATCCTTACCAATATGTACAACTTTTCTTTGGATAAATCTGCTATTTAGGTCATAAATGTCTCATCTAGCCACCAGCACCTGCATCTTTATGCCTACTTTATTAGTCACTGGCGCTGTTCACACATTCTGCTTGGGTTTAATGAAATATGAGTAGATGTAAGATCTGGTGTGCGATTCATCCCCTCCCTCTTCACTAGCCACAGACACATGTTCAGATAAGGTCACTGTCATCCTGGGCTTTTGAGGGGTAACAATATTTTCTAACTCCAAGTATAAAAAGCATGAAATAAACCACTATGTTGCTTCTTATTAGCACATATTATTGCATGGCAGTAATAGTGATTCTAAATGAGAAACAGAGAGAGCGAGAGAAAGAGCTATGATTTTCCTTTGGAAGCTTCATTATAGAAGTGGATTACAACGTACGTTCTAACATATGTGTAAAATGGGGAAAGTACAAGCCACTAGGCCTTCAGTGTGAGTGAGAAGATGGAGGTTCTCCTCAGCGTCCCACAGCCTTGAAAGCAGTGATTCCCCTCCATTTAGAAGAGCCCCAAAAGTATTCGGCCATTTTTAAATATCACTTTCTAACCTTTCTCAAACATCATTAATCCTAAGAAAATTGTGATTTTGTGAAGGGTCAAAAGAAGATGTGATATATGGAAGAACTTTCTGATCATTAGAGCTGCCTCATATGGAACTGGCTCATTTGTAAATGCCAGATGGCCATCTGGAAGAGATACAGAAGACTTTCTAGACACTCCCTAAATTCGCTTCAAATGCTAAGATTCTGCTATCTCCTCTCTCCACTAGATATTAGCTAGGTTTTCTCAGGAGTTGTATGGACACAGTCATATGGCCATTTCTTAAATACTATTGAATAGTGAGAATCACCATCTAAAGCATCAGCATTTCTAATATTCTTCCTATTCAATTACTGTAAAATTGTAAATGTGCTGCTGAGAATAATTTTTATCCAACACTGAATAATTCAGTCACTTGAAGGGGAGCCATTAAAACTCAAAGTGTTGGCAGAACTCACTCCAACAAAAGTTCCAAAAGCAATCCAGAAAGCAGATGGTCCAGGGATTAGCTGACTCCGCCAAGATTCCTGGGACTCATTTTAATCTGGATACTATATAATCTGATCCATAAAATAAACTAACCTGTTTTCAGGTTGGCCATAGGAAAATTCCAGAAAAGTAAAACTCATTCTGATATATCTAAAGAAATAAACCTACATTTACTTAAGCTATTCTCATGTACAATATTCAACACAATTTAGTTCAGGCTATTTAAGAGATGCAATAAAAAGCAATCTGAAAAAGCAGGAACCCAGTTTATAACCCTGGTTCTGCCATTAACCCCTGTGTGACCCCAGAAAAGTCACTGATCCTGAGTCAAAAGGGCCAACCAAATATCACGTAATATTTCTTTGATAAAGGGAAATATATATCTTCTTCCTACTTTAATACTTTGTGTAGAATGCTTTCAGGTCTCAATGGAAATCAGTCCTAAATTGTCACTGCTCTGTAACAGGTGTGATGGGTAAAAAGTAATTAAATGTGTAAATGAAAAAGAGTTAAATTTCCTTTAATTTCTCTTTAGAGATTTTTTATTGCTTTTAAACTATATTTGTAATACTTTTATGTATCAGTGCCTTTAATAATATTTGTGAGTCAAAAATGTAGAGATTTACTGCAATAATAAAATCACCATCACAGAAAAAATAAGACTACAGAAAATAAAAGTATTTTGTTGGCCCATTTATGTATATTTATCTGGCACCATCAAGGTAGGCATACACACACACACACACACACACGCACACATACACACACACATGCATGCTATATATATATACATGCAAGTATATGCATGCTATATATATGCTATATATATGCAAGTATATGCTGCTGTCTGGATATGTACTTTGCATGTACTAACCATATTTCTGTTGATATAACTGAAAATTTTCAATCATCATATTAAAGTTGATTTTTAATATGCTCTTTTATTGAAGTAACACATTTTATAAAAAAAGCTTATTTTCTGCTGTTTTGAAATCACATGCTCTATGAAAGCAGAGATTTTTATCTATCTACTTCTCCACTGTATTCCTTAAACCCAGATGATTTCAGTTGCTTACTCATTAAATATTTGCTCAATAAATATGTGAAAGAAATTAAAATATGCAGTTATGAAATAACAATATCTGTTAAAATTAGGAATATAGATTTATAGAGGTGACTTAACACCAATTAATAAATATCAATTGATTTTTCATTGATAAGACTCATATAAATTCATTAAATACATAAAATTAATAATAGAGGCTATTCCAGGCATACAAACTTCTTGAATTAAAAAAAATTAAATATGAAAAAGGAATGAATATAAGTTGGGTAGAAGGAGTGAGAAAATTAGTTCTAGAGCTGATTAGGTCACTGTTACGTAAGTTTGTGCTACGATTGCTAAGAAAAGGTGATAATTTGTGTGCACATGTGAGTATATCAGCATAGGCATAAAAATCCAAATATTAAAAAGCAAAAACCTGAGTTTTAAGCTTAAAGAATATTTATCTATGGTTCCAAAAGAAAAGCAAGAATGCTAGGTCAATAAATCTGTACTTTCAGTGCAAGAATACTATAACATCAGGGGCTGTCAAAATAAAATGGCAGGTGATGTATTAAGCAGTTCACCATATTGCTTCAGGGGAATGATAAGAAAAGTAATACACTGCATTTATGACCCATTTGAACTTGAAATCTGAGTTTTAAGCTCACTTTGCGATCTTAGTTTAAGTTGAATAAGTAGATACATGAATACAGAGATTTTATTTTCCCAGGAGCAAATACATTCTATAGAAATTGATGAAATAACCGGTACATTAGTATGTTTATGGAATATATGTTCAGTGGACTAAATTGAAGTAATATAAATTGAAGTTCTTCACAATAATGATAATGAAGCAAAAATCAGACTACACATTCCTCTATTAGATATCCCCAATTTTTCAATGAATTGTGTTACAGAACTTTATATATTCATTCATTGTTTTATTTGGAATGAGTTTTACATAAAAGAATGCTTTGCATAAATGGCTCTACTCCCAAAATAGAAAGATTTCTAATGTAACCTAAAGTACTAATACTACCAATATAATGTATTTTAAACAATATTAACCCTTATATATGTGGTTCAGTAGTGCATCTTGAATTACATATAGAATTCCAGAAATGCTTCTCTTCCAGCAACAGAAATGAGGATGCTCTAATGCATTGCTCTCCAACAGAAATTTCTGTGTGCACGATAATATTTTACAAGACTCAAATGCGTCTGGCTACTGAGCAGTTGAAATACATCTTGTATAAAGAAAAACAGAATTAATTCCTTTCATGTAAATTTAATTTAAATTTAATAGGCACAAATGGCTAGTGGCTATCTTATTGAACAGCACATTCTAAGGCTTTGTTAGAAACTACATACCAGAGAGTAGGTTAGATTTGTAGCTGGCTCTACTTTGTTTGCCATTATAGTTGGATAGTATAGTGTGGCTTTAGGCAACTTAAAAACTCCTGCCCAGAAACAGCTCAGCACTGTCAAATCCCTTTACTCTTTGCATGTTCTTCTTCCTGCCACAGAAGACCTACTCTCTCTTCAAAGTCCAACTATAATGTTTCCTTTGCTATGCTCCACTTGACTGAAATTCTATGTTCTGTGCATATATAGAAATGAAAAACTATCTCATAGAATCTCTCACATCTGTGCCCTTTTATGAAAGTGTTTGTTGAACCAATTTATCTTAAGCAGATTTTATTTTTCTTTAAACTTATTTTTTAAACATCCTTGTTTATTTTATTACAATATAGATTTCTCCCTGCAGGTGTGGTCACTGTAGTTTTCCCAAAAGCACCCACAGTCCTACACCACAGTCCCTTGTGTTCTCCACTACTTACTGTTCTTGACTCTCCCCCTCTTCCCCTCCCCCCCACCTCAGTAACTCAGACCTATGGTTTGCTTTCAAGGGTCATCTTACAGTTTTTTAGTGTGACTATATATTAATGAGTATATCAGTGAATAAAAAAATGGATGAATGAAAGTGTCAGATATGTCTCTTCTTTTTGAGCACAAAGAGCTTACTGAGTGAATCACCTTATTTTACCTAGCTGGATTTCAGATTCTCTGCTATTTTTCCTTAAAAAAAAATTGCCTTCACATACTTTCATTCTTCTCTAGTTACAATATCATTATTTATTCTGGAATTTGATGTAAATTTTGAGTTAATCCTTACATAGGACATAACAGATTTAGTAAATATTAGTTACCTGGGGACGATATATCATCTATGTATCTATAACTATATGTAGATATATAGATATGTATATGTATGCATATATGTAGATATACAGATATGTATATATATCTTCTTATATCCAGATATATGTGTGTGTGCATGCATACGTACATACACACATACTATTTAAAAATCAGACGCCTTGTGACATCAAGGCTAGAGTACACATGAGCATGAGTCTTAAGGGGACATGTGATCACCTATTACAAGATTCTTTACAAGTTTCTAACACCATTTGTATCATTTAGATTATATTTTACTTATGAGAACAGGTTTGAAGTAGGTAATTAATGATGTGAAGCCCACATTAAGGATTCAGATAATAAAATATTAACATGAAATATAAATTATTAATATGCCACACAAACTGTGTGAGTGAATTCTGCGCATAAGGGTATGTATTTACTAATTTCCCTTGGAAATTAATGTGCAAAAGAACAACCCGATCTAACCTTGTTTCATGTAGGCCCACCTCCTGGGAAGAATTTGATTAATGGAACATTTATGAAAGGTATTATATTTTGATTAATGTACTTTAATTTTTCTAAAAAAAATCAAAGGGGAATTTTTTGCACATTCAACAATAAAATTATTATATTTTCTGAGATGTCTCATTTAGTTTTGAAATTTCTCTGTGCAAGAATGTCTATAAATATAACCCAGGAGAAGACTCTACATTAGAGTAAATCTTAGCCAGTTGAAAATTACTTTATTTAAAAAAAAATTCAATCATATACTATATTCTGTAGAAACTCTCTTATTAAAGGAAAGAACAGCTTGAATTTCCATAGTAGGAGAATATGTGATTGCTATTTGTACTACTTCCCAATTTTTATGTTAATAGTTGGTATTTCACTCTCTCTAGAGCTTGATTCACCAAAAATGACTAGTCCAAAAGTTAACCTTAAAAACATGTCTTCATGGTTGATCAAAATCAATTTTCTCATTTTATCCTACTTGATGTCTTTGAGTTGCTTTTCTCATTCTGATCAACCAATTTAAAAAAAAAACAAATGTTCCATTGCTTACTAGTTACATTCAGTCATTCACTTAAGAGAGATTAACTGAACCCATACTATGTGCCAGAAATAATACTAAGTGTTGAAACGTATAGTGGTTCCTTCTCTCATTAGTACTGTATGATAGAGAAAGAAACTGATATTAAATACAACATGCAGGCCATGTATAAGTAATAATTATAATATGTGATAGGTGGAAAAGGAAGGTGAGTGTACTTAAGATTAATGAAGGATTTATAAGGGAAGGCAGCCCTAAAGGAAATTTATGTATAAGCTGAGCTATATAGAAAGAGCAGGAGCTATTCATAGGATATGTTTGTGGAGGCGAAGGTTGATACATGGTGTAAACAAAGAGCAGAAGGAAGAGAAGGTATAAAAGTCTATGGAAAAGGCAAATTTTCTTATGTTGGGATAAGTCTCAGAAATCAGTGACTGAAATATAATGAGAGACAAGATGAGTTAGAAGAGGAATCTTCCAGAACATCCCAAATCATGTAGCCTATGGGAAAGAAATGTGATCTTTGACTTAAGAGTGACAGAATGCCACCTAAGAGTTAAACCAGCTTGCCCATATTTTTTTAAAATGGGGATTCTGTGTGTCTCTCTCCTATTTGGTTTCCCTATAGTCCTGTTATAAGTGAAACCATTCGATATTTTTCTTTTTCTTTCTGGCTTATTTCACTGAGTATGATTCCCTCTAATTCCATCCATGTCGCTGCAAATTGGTGTGTGGGGGGGGAGGGGAGGATAAGGGCACAAAATGGAACAGAAAAGAACACAAGGGACCATGGAGATGGATCACGGGTGAATTAGTGGTGGGCTACCCAAGGGGAATACAAAATGTAAAAGACATAAATAACAATAAAATATATATTATAATAAATAAATAAATAAATAAATAAAATGGGGATTCTGTATCTATTCTGTGGCAGGCAAGAGTTCACCTGGAATTCACAGTATTTCCTTAATACAAGTGAAAGCAAAGTACTGTCTTAGACTTAGGTAGTGGCAGTGGAGATGGATTGCAAAAGATGAATTCAAGTTACACATGGTTGTGTGGAAGGAGTGAACAGAAGGAAGGTCTGAGAATGAAAACCAGTGGTCTGGCTTGCACAGGGTAGTATTTGGAGGTGACATTTTCAGAAAGAGATAAGTCTAGAGAGTTTCAAGTTTGTGGAAGTTGTTCAGAGCTGAACAGATATAGCAAATGTTTGGGACATTCTAAACTGAGATATCTGTGAAATCAAAAGCGGACAGCTCAAATAGGATCACATAATAATGTAACGATCATTCACAAGTCTGGGCTGGATAGAAAAATCTATGAGTCTTCAAATATGATGATGATGATGATGACAAACTGAGAACACCTTTTCCCCAATCACTATTCATATCATTTTACAAATATTATCTCATTTAATGCTTAAAGTGATCTCATGAAGTCATTGTTATTATATTATTAATATAATGTTATCATATTAAAGGTGGAAAAACTGAGGTTTGAACATCACCAGCTAGGAAGTGCAGAGAAGGATTTGAGCCAAGGGGGCATGAGTCCAGAGTCCATGCTTTTATCTGCTAATTCTTTTATTTTCCAAAAGGGCCTAGATATATTTACTCTGCCATTTATACTAAGGAAATAGCATTGACTTTCCATCAGAGAAAGAGTATGCATTTGGAAAATAAGAAAAAGTAGAAATTATTCCCTGTTCTCTTCTGAGCTGAGGCTATGATTTTAATCTCAATCCCCATGCTCACATATGATAATGAACATTGTAGAATGGATTGCAATAAAGTGCAGCTAGCAAAGAACGCACACCAAAACTCCTCCCTGGGAAATTTGAAAGCACAGTTTGTTAGAAAGGAGAAGCTGCCCATGAAATGGAAAATATAGTCAGAGACTTGAGAAGAAAACCATGAGAGGGTGTAGTCAGGCAAAACAAGATCCAAGGGACAAGAGAGATGCAAAGAAAGAAAGAGGTCAACTGCGTGCATTGCTGCTAAGAGAATAGTGCAGTTTATTATAAAATACACATATCATAAACTGATACTAATTTGAAGGAGAGAATTTTGGAATAGCCATGGACAGTTGAGATCTCCTTGGTCTGCCATCCTAGATGAGTGACATAGGGCGATTGCCCAAATCTCCCTTAGATTTCAGATTCTTAATCCATTAAAAAAAAAATATGGACAAAGTAGCTTCCACAGGTCTTCTTTCCCATGATAGCTGTTTTGTTATTTATGGTTGATCAATATTTTATAACTATGTTTTTCTTTCCATTAAAAGGCATCTTTCTGAGCAAACTTCATATTGCTGTTTATACTCATGACCTCACACTCCCAGTGTGGGAAGTCAGCTTACACACAGATGTTATGCAAAAGTCTTTTTTAATGTTGGTGGAGGTTACATGAGGATTGGATGACAATAGAATAGTTTCAAATTTCTGCATAGAGCATTTCTTTCTTTTTAATCCTATTGCATACTCTCCACTATCAACACAAAGAAATATTTATACAGAAGGGAGCTTAGAAGGTTCTCAAGTGTCTGGCTCTCACCTTCAAAGTTTGTCCAATTTGGCAAGTTCCTTGCATGCTTGTGTGTTTGACATTGGCATGTGTGTAGACATGTAAATGTTGCATTTGCTGAACAATGTGCATTTATCTGCAATTCCAAATGGCATTCACATTTAATTATATACCTCTGCTTTCATGACTCTCTACTTTCTTTATAACATACTGGAATGATGACATCCTAAGAAGATCATCTTAGTTTTTTCCAGATATGTGGGAGATTGGTTGCTATCTGGTTAATGAGGACAAGTTATAGGAACTAACAAAAGTGGAGGGCAGCATTTTTCCTCCAATAATGACAATTATTTTACCCGAATAATAAGTGGATTGAATATCTTGAGTTATGAGTGAGTTTTATATCCATAGTTATGAGGATTCTGACTCAGAGGGCAGTTCAGTGCTATGCTGCAGAACTATCTGGATACAAAGACATAGGCAGCTATTGGCATTTCTGTTAATACCCTGGAACATCATTAATTTTGCCCGGTTATATTGAAAAGCTTGTGTAGTGATTATGAATCAGATTTAGGTTTAACTTTCAGGATCAATCATATGCTAGTCATGTGACCTCTGACAGATCATTTGGCTTCCTTAAGGATCAGTATCATCATTACATGGGAATAATACTAATATCTACCTTGGAATCCTGGTGAAAGAATTAAACATGATCTTGGTATAAAATTCTAAATATTGTGCTAGACATAGAGTTAGTAGTCAGTTTTTGGTTATATTCATTCTCATTTAACTATTAGCATAATTAAAGTTGCCCCAATGTTGCAGAGTGATGTTATGGGGAAGGTGAACCAGAATACATAAATGACATCAATTAAATATATTATGAATTACAGATCAGAACTCCATGTAGAGCAGAGAACCACTGATAGGTATCTTAATGCACTGCTCTATCATTAAATTATTACTATGATTGAAGTTATCATCTAAAAATAAGATTTTATCAGTTTGTTTCTGTATTACGAAAAATAAATACTCTAAAATGAAAAACTTTCAATTATCACTAAACTGAAATTGGGACAATTTTGTAGAGTTTCCAGTTTTCATTGAAAACAATACGTAAATACGTTGTAGATGTATGTAGCATCATACATCTGTAGAGGTGGGGTGCATACTTTTCAATCATATACAATACAATAAACCATGATACTTCAAGGAAAAAAAAATAAGTTCAGATCATAAAATTGCTTGTTGTTCTTATGCTCAACAAATATTTGTTACATGATTGATTTTATGTCATATGGAATTTGTTCCTTTCTTTTTCTGAAAACCCGAAGAGCTCCCTATATTGAAATCCCAGATATCATTTATTATAGTTAATCTACTAATTTATATTAGTATTTCTTATTTATTGTGAACGCCAAATATCAGGGAAAGCAATTTTCCTATTATCATTTTAATCTCTAGAATATTGGGCATGTTCATTAATTAGCACATTCATTTAATCTTTCACTAAAAAAAAGCTTCCTGAGCATCCGTTGTCTGATTATCATTTAATTTAACATAGGTGACTTAAAAACATAGAGATGAAAAGTCATTGCTTCTAACTGTAAGAACTTCTACATATGGGGGCAAAGATGTACATGCATAATATGATGTATGTAGTATGGCTGTACTAAATATGTATACAAATCTAGGTATGTAGGACAACAGCATTAATAAAGACCGAACTGCAATAAGCACAAGCAGTAGAACAAGAGTACCTGATGGAAAGGTGACGACCTTTTCAACAGACTGGTGAAATTTTCTTAGACAAGGTGGCATCATCTAATTATGCTAAAAGATCATGTTTTTCAGTGCTGTGACTATGTAGCTTAACTAAATAGTGCTGATTTTTCATATTCCCATGTGATAAGCTAGTAAATATTATTTATCTTTCATATAGCAAAATTGTGATAATCAACAATAGGAATGAATGAACGAATGAATTAGTACTTCAGTGGCTTGTAAGAAATGCAGGCACAAATTCAGGTTGTTACCTATTTACTGAAACACTGAAATATTAAAACATTCTAAAGTGTTGATAAATAATAGTTTTTTTATTTTTAATATCTGTTCACTGAACAAGAAACCCAAGACATTTCTATGGACAGGAAAGGCTAACATAGTTAATCATTTGCAACGTTTAACCGATATGTCTACTGTGATGTCTCAGGAATTTGACTCCTATTCCTTAATAACGCTGAACTGGCTCAAAGAGTAAAGTTTACAAATTATTTCTCAAGTAGATTAATGTACTACTTCACCATCTTCAGTGTGTTCATTATGATTCATCTTAATCTGAACAGCTCAATATTTTATGATGTGTATTTGGATGCAGGGTTGTATAAGTTTACAATTGAATTATCATTTATTTTATAAATCCTTTCTTCCTGAATGCCAAAATAGTTAAAATATTTCCATGAGATATATAATTTAGGATATATCTGTAATCTAATGACATATTTTTTGTGTGTGACTTGGGGTATTCAATTCCAGAGCTTTACTGCCACAACCATTACAAAATTACAGTTAAAACTCAGTTACTTGTTTTGCTATCGTAAACTTTATGTCAAAAGGAAAAGCAATCTTGTCCATTAGTGCGTAAAATAGGGATATATAATGCGAATTTTTCTGTTTATTTCAATTCCAAGAACTTTTTATTAAATTTAAGTGATTGTTCTGATTTTAGGGAAGGGACAAAAAGGAAGTATATAATGAACACAAATATAAGAGAACAGTAAAAATGAGGAGGACTATTATTGTTGAAACTGTAAGAAGACAGAGCAGAGATGTTTACATGAAGGAAAACAGAACTAATAATGTCAAGGGTCAAATCAGGTGAAGCAAAGGAGTGAAAAGTATTGTAATGAGTGGAAACAGAATGGGATTAGCAATCATTTCAATTCTATGCAGTTTTGAGATTAGTGATTATTTTTTGAGTTATGGAAATGAGGGTCACTTAAACTCATTTGACATATTTTTAAATAAGAACTGCCCATGATATTATGTAATATGCATTTATAGGTATTTATTTTACAAAAATCTTGTTAACTCTTTATACAAAACAATGACATTAGAGAAATCCATTTAGGTATTTTAACAATTATTCATTTCTTGATACTCTAATTTTGGTAATTCTTGTGAGTCTAAATACACTAGACAATAGTACAGAAGGAATAAAAGAACATGAAATATTATATAATAATAATAAAACACATTCTGGACAGTGTCACATAGATGTGTTAATTAAATTGAAATGTTCAGTGTAAATAGGGAAAGGAATTTTCTAGAATATACAATGTCAGCAAAAACACGGAGCTGTGGATGTGCAAAGCTTGGCCAGGAAATGGAAGGTAATCTAATGTAACAAGAAAAGCCCATTAGCCAGAAGATAACCAAACAAACTATGTTTGTTATATTCTCAAACATGTAAAATAAGGAGGAAAACATATTTTGAAGTAGTTATTTCAAAAATGGTTTTAAAAAATAAGGTACAACATTTGCTATCCAGAAAATGATGCTTTGCATTTTAAGAAGCATATTTTACATACTTGGTTTTTGTTAAATTATGTTTTTGCTATGTAAAATGGTGTGTATGCTAAATGTTCTAGGTAGCTGAATTTTTTTTTTATAAATGAAAACAGCAAACTCTGGATTCTGCAGAAAATTCTTTGCATTGACTATTTCTGATTCCAACATTTTCTGCATGGCCACAGAGGATACATGTCTGGTAGGACGATTTAACACCAGGGAGGACATTTGACAGAACTGCATTATGTCACCGTATCTGTAATGTATGTAATCTGTGATAACTAAACAGAACTTAAATGGGAGAAACCATGTCATCATTTTGTCTGGCAAGGTAATTTGCAAGTGCATATAGGAACATGATAAAAATGTTAAATGCTTGTTTATTAAAAAAGGACAGATAGTCTGTTTTAGAAAATCCTTAACATTAAAAAAATTGTATTACCATACATAATAATATATTATTGTAGCATTAATATTAATGTTAATATTGCAATTATGTTATGCTTACATTAATAATAAAGCAATCTAATATTAAAGAAGGTGACTCTTACATTATGTAAAAGGTTTGGTATTACATAAAAACATGAAAATCACTAAGAAAATTCTATATTTCTCTTGAATGAAAATAATGTTAACTATAAGAGCAATGTATTGATTAATAAAATGTGTTTCTCCCCTCAATTTTAAAATATTAATGAGAAAAAGATTGCACTCTGCAAAGGGTATTTTATCTATTTTAATGTTATGACCGGTATATACTATAAGAAAAGACTATGATAACATTAGTAAATGTGTTCTCTGTTGTAACTCCTGTAGGGCAAAGATCTAATTACATATATGAGGATTTCTTTAGCAGTCCTTCTTTTGCATTATCCATGAACAAATCTTCCGTGGTTCATTATAATTCTCTTATCCAATAAAATAATAATTTTTAAAATAAGATCTTATTGAATTACCATTATTTATCAATACAATGTAAGTTTTGAAAGTTTAGCTTTTCAACTCTGTTGCATCCACCACCACAGTTCCGTTCAAATTATCAAATTTTCTTCTCCTTCCCCTCTGATAACCACTGTATTTTTCAGTCTTAGGAGTTATTTTTGTTGTGTTTTGTTAGCACATAACACAACATCTTAAGTGTTAATTCTTTCTTGTGTATCTCCAGGGATATAGGGCTGTCAAGGTACACATACACTGGCATGGGGTACACATACACTGGCATGGGGTACACATACACATATAGGGCTGTCAAGGTACACATACACTGGCATGGGGACTAAATTGATGGAATGAGAAACAGAAGGAAGGACAGACCGAATGTGGGAATGAACGCATGAATAACAGAATGCATCACTGCATTAGTGGATGTTTTGATAATCCAAGGAAAACTTAAAACTCAAGATATTTAGTCAAATTGAGCATAAAAAGCATATAATATTTGAGCAATCATCAAACTCTGCTATCACTTCTGCAACTAAATTACACAGTAATGTTACCAATAGCCTACCGCACTGCTCAATCTAGTAGACATTAATCTTATCTAATTTTTTCAGATATATTTGATGATGCTGATCCCTCCCTTCTTGAAAAATACAACTTCTCTGATTCTGACATTGGTAGGATAGATCTGAACTTCATCTTTCTTGTTCAATCTTGTAAATGTTGATGATGCTCAATGCCCTCACCTCAGCTTTCCTCTCTCACTTCACACAACTCTGTCACAATCTCTAGCAATCCAAGCATTTTAATTAATCTAAATGTGCTCCTCTAAATATTAAACCCAGGCCACTTTCTTGAAATCTAGATAGGCTTATCCAATGGTCAAATAGACAATTCCACTCGAATAACATAAAGAACACCTCAAGTTAATCACACCCCAGGCTGAACACCTATGTGTCCTCTCCATCAACCAGCTTTCCTCATGCTTCTCAGACATCATCACCGATTTCTTTCTTTGCATCATTCCCAAATCCAATCAGTTATGGGATCCTGTCTTCTGCCTGCTAAATCTATCACTTATTTACTCTCTAACTTTGTTATTAAAAGTCTAGATCAGGAAATGTTATTGTGGCTCTGTGTGTGCACTGAATGCCCATGTCCCCTCCCACCATTCATATGCTGTAGCCTGAACCCCCAATGTAATGATAATGGTAAGTGGGGCCTTTGGAAGGTAACAGGTTTGGATAACACTATCAGAGTAGAGTCCCCAAGATGGGATCAATGGCCTGGTAAAAGAGCAAGAGACAGTTAAGTTACTCCTCTGTCTGCCACATGAGCAAAGTAAGGAGGCAGTTGTCCCTTGCAAGCTGGGGAGTGGGCTCTCACCCCATGCTGGTGGCCTTATCTTAGACTTTCAAGATTGTGAGAAATGAATGTTTGTAGTTTAAACCACTCAGTTATGATATTTTGCTAGAGTAGTTTAAGCTGAATGAAACATCTGGATTGTTTATTTTTAATTACTTTTTTTTAAGAATTATTATTATTTTTTTTGCATACAAGCTGGGGTGCAGGCCAGAGGTGTGGGGTGGTGAGAGGGTTCACCAGAGACAGAGCAGGCTGCAGAACAGGCAGATCTACTGCAATATACAGCTAAGGGGAGCAGTGGGTGAGGCAGGCGAGGTCTGCTGTGCCATGTGGGAATCTCCCCAGCATCGAACATCAAACTCAGCTCCACAACACTGCACTTAACCCATTGTGCCACCAGGGAGGCCCACATCCTGGATTCTTATGAAAATCATCTAACTCTTATATGTGTAAAGACAAATAATATTTTAAAGTACTAAGCTGATTTCTAACTCTGTTATTTAAAACCTCAATGGAAGTAAATAAAAAGTAAATTTAAGTGAAAATAAAACCTCATGGGGTTTCCATTGTCTTGAGAGACAATTACAAAAATCTTTCAAATGGTCCTGGCATTAGCTCTTGCCACTATCCCCTGTGCATGTGATGTTCTGTCCATAGAGGCAATGTGACTGCTATGCAGGTGGTATTTGTTTACTACTCTGTATATGATATAGGGGAATAGGTTCACACCTCCTTAGATGTATGTTACCACACCACCTCCACCACCAAAGTAAAGTACCCTATAGGTACTTTATCCTAAGCCACTGGGCCTTCTGATTGTAAGGTTTGATATAAATAAATCAAATACTCCTAGTATTCATGTATCAATACTGTTTTAAGGACTTTGAATGTATATCAATACGTATCAATTCATTAAGTCCTCACACAATCCTATGCAGAGGCGCCATTACAAATGCTCTTTATTAATGAGGGAAATTGGTGCTTACAGACAAAAGACTGTGTCCCAGGACACACATGGAGGAAAACATTTAAGTGGTGTCTCCACATTCGTGCTCTGAACCATTTCTGGGTTTTGGAGTCAGCCAGACCAAATTATAAATGCTAAATCATCCTCTTTAGTTGGTGGTAACATTGGGAAAATTATGAATCATGATAGTCTTCACTATATTCAACTGAAAAATATGTGTAATAACCTTTAACAGAGGGTTGTTGTGAAGAGAATTTGAGCTGTTTTTTAAGTATGTATCATAATACTTGGTATTTAATAACTTCATAAATGCTAGATATTGTTAATTTAATAATATCATTATTCATTGCAGCTCCTTGATTTGGTGCGCTATATGATCCTTGTGGAACTTATTAATGCTGTTCCCCTTGCCAGTGATATTTTAACCTTAAATGTACCTTCTTTTTCCCAGTTAACTCTTACTGCCTTCAGGTTAACATTACTTCATCTACGAAACCATCCATGATCTCTTAAGTCTGGACAGTGATCAGTTTGAATTAATAGAATCCTGTATTATTTACATTCACTCTCCTTTTTTCTAATGTACATGTATATGTATGTATGTGTGTTTTTGTCTGAATTCCCTAATAACTAATTAAAAAAAATAGGATTGTTTATCCAATTTTGGAACCCTGACTAAAATATATTAGACCTGGCAAGTAAATGTGGATTAAATGAATGACCTTGACTTACTTACCTTAGAAACTATATACATCCCTGCAATTTTCATGCAAGGCCTAAAAATAATCTAATAAACTCTAAAAAGTATCTGGAACAAATATATATTCACAGGGAAGAGTTAGCAATGAATAAAAATTCTACTCTTTGACCTTTGTATTATATTTCTACAAACTTTCAGGGGACATGGACACAAGTTGCGTATGAACCTTCAGGAAAATTCTATTAACATACATGAAAAATCAGAAATGGAACTGAGGTCAACTAAGAAATTAAAAAGAACAAAGAGATAACATAAAAAAGTTACTCTCTTCTAGAGGCATAAAGAGAAATGCTTTCAAAGAAGTGTTACACTCCCCAAACACATATACCACCAGGGCCCACGCACTTGGAAACTTTCAGTTCAATATCTTTGGTGTTTTCTGCTCGTCTCACTGATTAAATTCAATACATTGGAATGTGCAGTAGAATATTTAAGCACATTTTAAATGTCACAATTTATTTTGCAGTTCCTTAAGCCTTCATTAATTTTGGTTTCCAAAATCTTGTTCTTCATTCACAAGCTATAAAATTTCCTTTAAGACTTGTTTAATGGTGGTGTCAAACGAGTTCACCATTTATTGGATTGGCTGTTCTCCTAAGTGCAAAGGACTTCCTTCCACCTTCTCCTCCAGCTGCCTGGCCTTGTGCAGTTCTCATTTCCACTCTCCATTGCCTCAGTTCCCCAAGGGAAGAAAGATCTGCCTACCTCCTAGAGGTGTTGCAAGGATTAATAAATTGCAAAGCACACTGAAAAATTTGGATCGAATATACTCTGACAGACTGAAGTATTGCCTTGACCACAAGTATCATTTCCAGATGCCACAGCTCCAAGGACAAGAAAGCAGGTCTGGAAATCTCATCCAAGCCTCCCACATGTAGGGCTACTGCCAGGCCAAAGAGTTACATTTTGATATTTAAATATCAGTGGTTTTATATCAAAGCCATCTTGCTGAGAGAGATTTTGTCTGGCCATATAAAGCGACTGAATTGGCACAACAAAAAGCAACAGTCCTGAATCCTTAAGACTTTATAACCACAAACAACACTATTCCCAGGAAAGAGTTTATCTCTATTAGAAATCAAAGAGAACTTCCCTTTCCGCTTAAACAGATAACTCAAAATTATAAATGGCCAGCTTCAGGAGACTGACTCTTTATGTAGTCAAGTGGATCACAAATTCCTTGAAATCTGAGAAGTCTCACTGAAAGGGACACTGCAGTTGGGTTAGTGCTCTATAGTGAAGCTGAGCTGGAGTTTTGTCTGGAAATCTTGATTTTAAATGTAAGCAGACATGTAATAGCAAGGAATTCAGTGAGCTCAAATACAGAATTGCGTATGGTAAATGATTTAAATATCAGTAAAACAGATGCCCAAACAATGTGGCTCCCTAATATTTGCCCCACACTATATGGAACAGTTCATAGTTTTTGATGTTTTGGAATTTTTTTAGATTACAGGTTTACTGAATTGGATCAAGTATATTTCATAATTCTGGGTACTGTACAGCAATAGTAGTGCAAAGGTCACTTTGTATATGACTAATTTGTTTTCTTCTTTCCTCAGCTCCCATTCCCCTTCGTCATATCCCTCCCCTCAACTAGGCAGGCATTCAATGTTTTTGGTGGTTATCCTTCATTTCACTGTGCTCTCACTAATTATTGCAATATTGGGTGGATGGACTTTACTAAGCAGAAATGAGAAGTGCTACTAATGTTTTTGCTCATTCTTTTTCACTCAACACAATGTCTGAAAGAGCTATTCCTATTGCTGTGTATCTACTATGCTGCTTTAACTCTTGTGCAGTATTTTGTATGCAGCCTGGCTCCTTATCTATCCCCAGTGACAGGCACCTCGATGGCCTCCCACCCCTTACTAGCACAAATAACACCATAAAGAACATTCTTACGTGTGTCTGTCATAGCCTGTATGAGAATTTCTCCCAGATATGCTTTGTGGTGGGCTGTGGGGATATGGTAGTTATGTGAACGTAATTGGATTAAAACGCCACAGATCACTTTTCAGGATGACTGCACAATTCCACACTCTGCACGGGAGGTTTCCTATTTCCTGCTGCTCCTTCCAACACTTGGCATTATCCAGCTTTCTAAATTTTACAAATCTCATGGGTGTAAAGTGATATGTTATTGTTGTTTTAATTAGTATGTCTCTAATTCCTAATGGGTTCGAGCATATTTCATGTTTGTTAGTCTTTTTGGGGTTCTTACATAGCAAATTGCTTTTTTATGACCTTGCTCCAATTTTTCAGCGGTTTCTGTCCTTTTTTTTTGACTTGGGGAAAATTTCTTTTATATTCTACACATAAATCCCCTGTGGGTTTTTGACTTTCTGAGTGTGTCTTCTTGCAATCTTTCACCTGTCTCTTAACATCCCATAGGATCCATCCTTGAACAGAATTCTTAGGTTACAGCAATTGGTTTCAAAGAGCAAATATAATCATTAATTAAAAGAATACAGGGACTGAGGGTTTACAGATGACGTGCATCTTCAGGATACACATTCAAGAGTGAATATATTATGAAAAGAGATAAATGGACATTTGACAGATTGATAATGAGTCTAGAGATGGCTGGGATGACGATTTTGTCTTTTTTTTTTTTGGTAAAGAAAAACTCAAAATTAATGAAAAGTACACTACTACTAACCAGCTAGAACACAATTAAAACGTAAAATAACATGGTTAAATACAAATAAAACCTCACAACAATCATCTAAAACTAGAGAACATAAAATAATTTCTTTATAAATTAAATATTTTCAATAGCTATTAATGAAAAACTAATACCTGCAGAAATGATTTCAGCACGAATTCCCTCCTTTATAAATTCAAAATGAAAAATGTGTGAACACACACATATACATGTGCGCTCAATCAGCTTAACACACAAGAGATATGTGAAATTTTACATTTAGAGAACTTATGAAAATTGTTTTACATCACAAAGATTTAGCTTGAAGGCATTGTGTTTGTGCTACTCTATTTTACCCATTAAAAAAGCTTTTAGAGAACAAATACTAGAGAACAGAATAAACTCTGAGAAGATATAGTAATATTTTTCATGAGAAAAACATACCCTGTTTTTAACATTCAATAATCTTTGATGTAATCTTAATGCCAAGGTTTCCAAAATAAAGACCTACAGTTTCAGCAAGTGAATGTGGGGCCATTAATCTGTTGCTGACAAAGAAACTGGGATTCTCTATTCTATTGCTGAAAGAACTTTCAAGTACATGCATTCATTTACTTAGTGGTTGCATTGGTCTCTTCAAGTTTTTTTTTTTTTTTTTTAAGATTTATTTATTTAGGCATACAAGCTGGAGTGTAGACCAGAAGTGTGTGTGGGAGGTGAGGGGTTAGGGTGAGAGGATTCACCAGACAGAGAGGGGAGCAGTATCAGCAGATTGACTGAAGTACACTGCTAAGGGGAGCAGCTGGCTAGACAGGAGAGGGCTGCAGGCCATGTAGGAAGTTCCCTGGCTGAGGTATTGAACTCATGCTGCAGTGGCTCTGGATAGCTTCATAGTGCTGAGACAACCCGTTGTGCCA
>PVIJ01006251.1:0-94214 GCA_004024925.1 Scalopus aquaticus | reverse complement strand
CAGTGCATCCTCCACAAACTAAAGCCCTCTCTCGGGGTGCTGCTCTTCTAGCCAACAGGAATCAAAAGGAATATACTCTCGTATCCAGATGCCTGTTAATGGAAACCAGGGTAAATAACAAAGAGGGGACCCACAAAAGGATTGATGAATGTGCCTGTGGAACAGAGCTGGTAGAGAAAGGCTGTGTTGAGGGAACTTGCAGGGAAGTTTCTCTTAGCAGCCACATCTTGAGAAACTTCTACTGCCTTTAAGTAAAGTTAAAATTACTTCCCATTATCCCTAATGTGCACCAGTGTTTCAGTGTGGGAGGTGAAAGTGCGTTAGGTACGCTGGACCTCGATGATGGGGTTTTATATAATTTGTTTGTTTTGGCCTGGGCTTGCTGTTCCTCTCACCTGTTCATTATTAGCCTCTAACGATGCGGAGCACAGCTGGCTGGCACATCAGACGCACCAGACATGTCAGAGCAGCATGAACCACCGTGTTGACTCCCCATTTAGCATAACTCATTTTTTAAAAAGATTTATTTTTTATTTACTTATGCACACAAGAGCTGGGGTGTGGGCCAGAGGTGTGGGGTGATGAGAGGATTCACCAGAGACAGAGCGGGGAGCAGAACAGGTGAATCTACTGAAGTACACTATTGAGGGGAGCAGAGGGGAGACAGGAGAGGTCTGCTGTGCTATGTAGGAAGCTCCCTGGCCGGGAATCGAACTCGTGCTGCAGTGGCTGCGTATAGCTTCATAGTGCTGAGACTTAACCCCTGTGCCACTAGCGAGGCCCAGCATAACTCATTTTTTATGCCATCAGAGGTTTATACCACAACCCCTGCTCTGCTGGTTAAATGACTTTAAACCCACTCCTCGTATTTCCCACTGTGCTGCCAGGAAGGGGCACGCCGGCCTGTGGCCTTGGGGTGCAGATTCATTTTAAGTAGAGTTGCTGAGCACTCACAGGTGCAAGGCTCGCCCCCACTTTGCAGAGCATTAGTTTGTGAAAGTGACCGCTGTTCACTAGCCACGGTATGAAGGCAGAGGCGCCCCATTCCCAATGCCCAACCCCTGCATCTAGCTCTCGGGGCACCCCGATCTTTCCATGGGCCGGACTGCAGAAATGGGAGACAAAAGTTTTCGGAGGACACGAGGCTGCTGCTGAAGGAAACACAGCAGGGCCGTTCCTACAGCAATTATTTCTCTCAATCTCACAGCTTCTTCAAACTTTGTATGGAACTAATTTCAGGCAGAGCCATTGCAAAATAATAAAATAATGCCTTCCCTTAAGCATCATGCTCTTGAAAAAGATTTGGGAGCTTGACATCCTCAAGGAAGGCCTCATCACACGTGCATCTGTGCCTGTGTGTTAAGGCACCAGAGTGCGGGGAGGGGCGGGGGGCTGCCCTCCCCCCCGTACAGGGAACCTCCAATACCTCGGCTTCATCTCAAGTCCCAACTGAGTCAGTTGTGAGTGCGGGCAGCAGTGACAGCGGGCAGGGGACCTGGTTCTCCTTTGTCCATTAGATTTTACGCAGCCCCGCCCACCTTGGCTCTGGGCGGCTTTAGATAAGAAGTCTGGTGCCCACACCCCCTGCCTGGCTGTATGTCTGCTTTTACACGAGCAGATTTTATAGGTGCAGTTTTGATGATTGAAATTGCACCCCAGGGAACTGGCTACCTGCCAGACATTCCAGCGAAATTCTTTCACCCTTGTCCTTAAATCAGTCCCTGGGCGCCAAGACAAAGGTGCTGGTTGCCAGCACGCTGTTGCCACAGGCAGGAACGGGCAGCCGTGTGGTCCAGGATGACCCTGGTGCTGGGGACAACCTCCCCACAGCTTCGCCCGGTGAGAGCGGGACAGAGCGACCGTCTTAGCTCCTTAAGTGAAGTCCTGCTTTTTGACATTTTAGAGAACAAAAACGTCGTGCCTACTGGTATGTGAGCACCCATCTGCTGATTTCTTTGCATGAATAGAGAAAAGACATTCCAGAGGCTCAGCTCAGCCGTCATTGAGGCTGAGTTGCTACATTAATATTTAGCTAATGCACGTGAATAGGCTATTGTGTTTACTTAAACAAATGACATGTGTCCAGGACACCTGACAGCGTGAGGTGCGCTGTTCATTTAGGTCAGATTTGTAAAAGTCTTTGTGTAGCGACAAAGCTCATTATTTATTTTGTGCTCCTGATGGTTTCTTTTGAGTGGCGATGGCCGGGGATGGATTTTGACTAAGTAGAAGCTTTTCAAATGAAAGGTTATTGAAATGGTCTCGGTAGCTGCCAGGCCCTGGGAGTCTTGTGACAAATAGGAGCTGAGCCCGCCCCGGCCTCCGAAGAATAGGTGTGTTTAAGGGGCGTCTGACACCCAAAGCCAAACGGCTACCAGGCTGACTCACTGCACAGGCAGCTGGATTAGGCCGAGAGAAGACAGCCCCATCCCTCCTCCTTGCCCCCTCCTGCTGTCCTCTCTCTGGGATGAGGCTGACCTCCGCAGTTTTGTCCCTCTTGGCACTGTCCTGGCTTACTGTAGACAACACCTACACCCTGCCTCCTCGATACTTAGCTAAGCCCAAGGAAAAGGAAGGTTCAGGATGCCCTGATTCGGAAAATCCCAGCTCTCCCTTTTGTTGCAGATTTCAAGAGCCTGGCAAAGAGGTAGGTACTTTGGGGGCCATTGCTCCAATTCCTAATTCTGTCATGAAAGTCTGGCTGTTAAGAGGACCATTTCTTTCCTTCCACTCTGCCCCCCGCAAGCAAGCTGTACCATCTGCAGAATAGAGGCGAGGGGACTTCTAAATCTGTGTCTGAGGTGAAGTCCTGCCTAGGACCGTTTTGCCCTTAGTTGGTGGCACGTGTGTGCTGTTGCTTCGTCAAACCTTATCAGAAATAAACAGTTATGGGGCCTCCCTGGTGGCGCAGGGTTGAGCGCTGCGCTGTGGAGCTGTCGGCAGCGGCGATGCGAGTTCGACGCCCAGCCGGGGAGATTCCCACATGGCGCAGCAGACCTCTCCTGCCTCGCCCGCTGCTCCCCTCAGCAGTGTATTTCTGATCGGCCTGTTCTGCTCCCCACTCTGTCTCTGGTGAACCCTCTCGCTGCCCCATGCCTCTGGCCTGTACCCCAGCTTGTATGTATAAATAAATAAATCTTTTTTTTTTTTTTAAAGAAATAAACAGTTATGAACCAGTCTTCTAGAATTTCAGTGTTCTGAAATTTTCTAGATTGTTTGAGGCCTTGGCAGTGGATGCTTTAGGGGAGTGCTGGGCGTTTGGTTAGCTGTTGGCGAAGACAGAGGCATCCAGGTTAAACACTGCCGTACAGACTTCAGTGGACGTTCCGAGCAGCAATAAAAGCAGCACGCGCCTTTGGCCCAGGCTGGCTGTCCTGGGGTTCAACGGCAGAGCCCAAGGCATGAATTCCAAACCCGTGGACAAGCTGGTTCTTACTTGCTGTGGAGAGCAGGGCGAAGACAGTGAGGCTCTGGAAGCAGCCTCCTGCACTCCGCTCTGGGCCTCAGCTCTGGGCCTGAAACTCCTGGCTTTGTGGCTGTGGGCAGATGCTTCGCTGCGCTGTGACTCAGTATCCCTGGCTGTTAACCGGGATTCTCATAGTGCTTTCTCACCAGACTGTTGTCAGAATGCTTGTGTTAAACACACTCAGTGATCATGGCCATTTTCAGTAGGCATGAAGAATTACTTTGTTACTTTGGGGTGATGGCTCAGATAATATATCCCTTTGCTTAGATAATATGTCCTTTACTTGACCATTTAAAAACCTGTCTCTTCTGGGCCTCCCTGGTGACGCAGCGGTTAAGCGCTGCGCTGTGGAGCTGTCGGCGGTGGCAACGCGAGTTCGACGCTGGGCCGGGGAGAATCCCACATGGGGCGGCAGAACTCTCCTGCCTCGCCCGCTGCTCCGCTCAGCAGTGTGTTTCTGTCCATCTGCCTGTTCTGCTGCCCACTCTGTCTCTGGTGAGCCTTCTTGCCATACCATAACTCTGGCCTGTACCCCAGCTTGTATGCATAAATAAATAAATCTTAAAAAAACAAACAAACAAAAAAAAAGCAACCTATCTCTTCTTGAGCTTAAAAAACCACTTGTATCTCTGCCTTTGAGAGTGGTTTAGAAGATACAGTTTTATGTAACTCGTTGGTGCTATTTGTTTAGACGGGGTGGTAAATAATAATATTCACAACCACCAAAAGATCTCTTTTTTACTTTATTTTTTTAAGATTTATTTACTTATGCATAGAAGAACTAGGGTCTAGGCCAGAGGTGGTGGTGGGGGGTGGTGGTGAGAGGAGTCCCCAGAGACAGAGTGGGGAACAGAATAGGCAGATCGACCGAAATACACTGGTGAGGGGAGCAGCAGGTGAGACAGGAGAGGTCTGCTGTGCCATGTGGGTCAGCTTCCTGACCAGGGATCGAACTCATGCCATTGCAGTGATAGCCCTGAGACTTAACCCCTAGGCCACCAGGAGGCCCTCTTTTCTACTTTAGAAATTTAAATATATTTAGTGATAGGGTTCTTTGGTTTGTCATATAAAGTGTTCAGAAATGGGTAGAACCTCCCTGAACTACTTTATCTTATCAGGATGATAAGTTGTACTATCCATTATCCTTTAAAGTAAAGCTCTGGTTGATAAGTTGTGTGGCTTTTGAATACAACTTACTTTTACTAATGTGTATATGTGATTACTTAATAGGCATGGCAATCTATCTAAAATGATATGTTTGGGGAGTACTCAGCTGTTGTTATTGTAGCCCTTGTCACGGTGTGTTTCAAGTAATGTATTCAAACAAGATTCAACATGAATTTATATTCTGGCACTAAGAATGAGGGAGAGAAGGTGCCTCAAGCATTGTTTCCCCTATTAATAGGCATAAACTAACAAGTAGTCCTTCTCTAGGGGCCTGTGCTAGGCCAGCTGGATGAGACTTCAGAACATTTTTTCCTAATGTAAATATCACCCACAGATTTTGAAACTGTCCCATCGTTCACACACCAAATAAAATGATCTTACCTGTAGGAGTTTAGGAACAGAGACCAAGTTGTCCATCGATCTACATTATAATGTTGTTTCCCAAAACAGGAGCGCCCTACTGGACCAACACAGAGAAGATGGAAAAACGGCTGCATGCTGTTCCAGCCGCCAACACCGTCAAGTTCCGCTGTCCAGCTGGGGGGAATCCAACACCGACCATGAGGTGGCTGAAAAACGGGAAGGAATTTAAGCAGGAACATCGCATCGGAGGCTACAAGGTAGAATTACGCTTTCAAAAAGATTGTTTCTTTAATTTACCTTCTTTGTTTAAGTAGTCAAAAGTTAGCAGACACTAGTAGTATTTTTTGAATCAATGATTATAATTGATCATTTCTAAATTTGGGATTGAAAAAAAAAAATGGACGTATCTAGAACTTGAAAGCACAATCCCCATTTGCCTTGTTCTTTGCATGAGGAGAGTTTAAGCACAGAAGGGTCGAAAGTGGAGAGTCTGTTTTCTATATGCTTTATAGTCTGTAAACCTAAAACTGGCACAGAATTTGAGAAGTAGAAGTGTGGACACCCTGTTTGAGCAGGGTTGTATGATGACTGGGTGGATTTGGATTATTAAGTGAATGCTTCCGAGACGACAGATGCTCCCCTGCCCCCATTTTCAGGAATGCTGGAGAACCCCGAGTGAAGTATAATCTGGAGGCTGAAATTGCCAACCCTGCCCCTACCTCTGCCTGACCATGCCTGCTCGTGCCTCTATGACCTGTTCAGCCAATAACTGGGGCACCCTCTGTGAGACTCTGCCCTAGGCTCAGGACAAAGCACTGCCCAGCTCCTTGGGACTCCTCCAACAGGGAAGGCAAAGATGCTGGCAGCCAGGACATTATGGGCTGAAGTTAGAGGCGCATGGATGTGCAGGGAGAGGTGATGTTTGGGAGAATAAGGATAGAGGAAGTTGGAAAAGGATTCTGGGATGACACAGAAGGAAGGGTGTCTTCAATGGAAGCTCCAAATTATTTAGCACGGAAGGAGAGAACTTGAAGAATTTAGTATACGAGGAAAACTTAAGGAATTTTATATGAAATTCTTTGGTGTGTTTGGAACTTGAATGGTGGATGTATTAGTTACCTGTTGCTGGGTAACAAATTAACCCAAGATGTGACGGCATTAGACAACAAGATATATTTGCAGTTCCTGTGGGTCGGGAATTGGGCAGCTGCGCTGGGCCTTCTAGCTCAAGGTCTCTCACAGGACTGTTGAGATTAGAAAGCTGACTTAGTTCTTTTGTCAAGAATGAATAGACAAAAGATTTCACTAGGTGATGAGCTGGTTGGAAAGGAAGCGTTAAATCACTGTAATCATGGTCTCTGGGGTCGTTCTCACCACCAGAGGCTCTCGAAAACCACACTTGAGGAGTTCCAATCATTTCTTTACAACCTTGGTATAAGGAGGTGAGCAGAATCCTGGTGGGTAACTAATTTTCCTCACTTAAGACAGTGCAGGAAATCAGGACAAAGAGTGGTTGAGCTCCAGGAACTCCTGGTCTCAAAATAAATGGGACCAACCTCATTATTATGGGTAAGCATTTTGCAAATCTGAATTTGTGATTACACATGGGCTGGAAGACTGGGGGTGCCTAATGAGAAAATGCTACTTGATTTTTAACAGGTGCAGCTCAGTTTTAATTATTGACAACATTCCGCTGAATGCAGAGCACCTATGTGTTCTAAAAGCAGAACCAGGGACCTTCAGTGAATGTTTATTCTACCCCCCACCCCTGAGGCACAGAGGACCAAAGTATTTTTGTTGTTCCATGTTTGAGCCATTTCTGGTGTGAAAGAGAAATGGAATTTGAGTGCGTGGGAACAAAAATCTAAACTATATCTTGCTTAAAAAAAAAAAAAGTGCAAGAAAGGGCAAGCGCAGCCCTTCAGGAATGTGTTTGCTGGCTGCTGGTGGTGGAGAAGCCACCCTGCTGGGCCTTCCTTGTGACCAGGGGCTGTGGCCGGGGTCTGAGGGGCTTGGGGCCAATGCGGGGGTGGTCAAGCTGGATTCCGTGAGGGGTTTTCACAACCCTCCGACATTAATTTTGGGGATACTGGAAACTCTTAAATTAAAATTCCATGGAGTCCGAGGGGCTTCCAGGACGTAAAAGTCAGAGATCTCTCATACCCTCAGGGGAAATGCAGTTACGTAAGTACAAACCTCACCAGGGATAGGTTAGACCTGGCCCAGGTACCCAGGTCATGAATTCTTTGGCATCTAAGAGGCCGACATCCACCTGCGGGCCGCCATGTTTAGTGTTTAGGTCCTGAGGAGAGCCAGAAGTGATTTGGAGTGAGCCGGAAGCAGGCCCGGGGATCCATGGTGGGTTTTCCCGCTGATGTTTTCTTCCTTACATAACAACTTTTGAAGAACTGTGCCTCGGCACACGTGGCCTAAGGGGATGGGATTGTATGGTTGGTTGTTCCTGTTTCTCTGAGCTTTCTCCAAAGGTGAGAGGCCTCCCCTTGCTGACCAAGAGTTGGGCACACTCCCTCTTCCCCAACTCCCGTTCTCCTTTATTTTATGAAGAAGCAATGTGTCCATTTTTCCAAGATGTGTTTTTCCAGAAATCAAGACACAAACATTTCCACAAACAAATGGGTGTTATTTCCTCACAAATCTCGTAGTGGGGACTCTGCTCTGGGGCCCAGCATCCCTCTGGCTCTTTCTCCTCCTCCTAGATTAACCCTCATGTACCGCGTTATGTGTATGTGATCTGTGAAGGGGAAGGACACAGAAAACCAAATCAAAATCAAAGAGTGTTATAAAACTGGACCAAAAAGCTTATTTTAATTAAAGTAACTAACAGAGCTGTTGGTATTCTGCAGTTTAGTCTTATTTATCCAGGAGCTCGTGCTGAGCCATCCTTAGGTGTTTAAGTCAAATTATTTTTCTTAGTATATGGGCAAGGCTGGCTGGCTGGTAATAATTTAATTATAGTGATAAAGCCTCCCGGCCTTTTAGGTCAATCTTGGCAGTGGTAAAGTGTTTCAGCAACTGGTGCTCAGGTGACCTGTCTGGAAATGAGAAGATTAAAAAGATGATCTCAAATGCCCCATCCCATCAGCTCTGAGAACTGGTGGAGGCAGACCGTGATGCAGCATCAGCCATTGCCATCTGAAACGACAGCACAGCTTAATAATATATATTTTTTTAATAAAGAGATTACCTTTATGGGTCGATACATCATAGGGCCCTGAACAGTTATTACAGTTTAATGCAGAAAAGCAAGGTGACTGAAATAATTAATAGACCACCTCAGTCCCAGCTTTTTCTCAAAGATTTAGGCATACAGGCAAGAGGGTTCTTCACAATCTTTCATGATACTTGCTAACTGCAGAAGAACCAAGAGAGGCCACAGGATAAACTGTTCGTCACTGTGGCTGCGGAATTGCCCACATCCCTGCTTCCCCACCTCTTGGAGGTTGGGATTCCCGGGAGCCCCTCAGCAGAGTGAAGCATTATAGAGCATGGACTGTTAGTTTCCAGGCATATTTCAGATTCAAGGAAAGAACTTTAGAAACGATTTTCTTACAACCACAGCTAAACTGGTGCTTCTGATGCAAAGGTTAATTAGATTTACATTTTCTAGGTTACTTAAGATGTCATTTCAAAGACATTTGATTCAATGTTATGCTTAACTCAGAGCATGTTTATTTGGTGAAATCACTACTAATGTGCTTATTGATATGTTGGTACTTTGCTGAGCTTTTCTCAGCCAACACACTCAGCTTTAATCCCAGATCAAGTAGCCCGTGGTGAGAAGGCAGGTATGCTGTTATGGGCCAGCGTTTATTGACATCTCACCTGTGTCTGAGGGCCAGGTACATCCTGCCCCCCATTTCACTCAGCCCCCCATGCAGCCCAAAGAAGTGGGCTCTGTTCTGCCCATTTGCCAAGAGACTGTCCGGTGCTCATGGGTAGCCGTGATGCCGGGGGAACCCAGACGCTCTGGCTGCAAAGCCCAAACTTGCATTGAACTGCTTTCTTTAAATGTAGATGGTGCCACGCTTTATCAGAGCCCCTAGTGAGAAATGAGAAGCACCAAGGAAGTTCTAGCTCCCCAAGACCATGTAGCTACCAGCTGGCCCGAGATCTGCCGTTGAGAGCAGAGCTGGGGCGTGATGCTGCTTTCCAACTTCCTTGGCCTGTGTGGGATTTTTCTTTTCATTAGGGTAACATACCTAGAACTTAAAATTTGTCATTTATCTTCAACATTTTTTCATGACTTCCACAGAAACTGTACCACCATCGCGCTGTACCCAGTCAGTGAAGTCCTGTTCTTCCTCAGGCCCTTGTAACCTCTCATCTACGCCCTGTCTAGGAATTTGCCTATTCTGAGTATCTCATCTAAGTGGGTCCTTTGGTTCTGGCTTGTTTGGCTTACAGTGATCAAGATCCATCCCTGTGGCCTCGGGCCGTCATTACTTACTGTGGCCAAATATTACCTGTTACCTTTGCTTGGCCCCTTCCCTCTGCTCATGGGCACTGGTTATTTCTGCCTTTTGGCTCTTGTGGGTGATGCAGCTGTGAACACGGGTGTCCAAGTATCTTTTTGAGAAATGAGAAGCACCGAGGAAGTCCTGGCTCCCCAAGAGCATGTAGCTGCTACCAGCAGGCCCAGGGCCTACTGCTGAGAGCGAAGCTTTCAGTTACCTTGGGTGCATCGCTGAGGAGTGGAGTTGCTGGATCGTGACCTGAGGTTGAGCTTTTTGAGGAAGGTCATGAGATTACTGAAGAGTGAAATCCAAAGGCAGCAGGGCCCTGGGGTGTCTGCCCCGGAGCACCCTTATGAGCATCCGCCCTGCTCCTCTGAGAGGCCAGCGATTGTCTGCTGAGGGGGAGAGGATTGCTGGCCCAGAGGCTCACCCAGCCCTGTTCTCTGGACACCTCCTGAGGAGCAGACTCGGACTTGAAGGATTCGACAGTGTTTGCCCCCCCGTGTGCCACAGTGAGCCACAGTGTGGCCGCGGCCTTGACACGTGTGAGCTCAGTTCATGCACAGGGGTTGTCTGGAGTCCCCAGGAGCCTGCTGAAGGTGGGGGTTCACACCCGGTGACACCTGGTCTGTGTTGGGTTGTAGTTTCTGGCTCACCTCTATGAATCCAGGACTGAAAGGGCTTGCTGTCCATCTGGGCAAGTTGAGCTGATACTGGTAGACTGAGGCCTTGGGAATTTCTCATCACATGGCACAGCTCTCATCAGCTTGGCCAGAGTAGATGTTTCCTTCTAGCTTCTGGATGTTGGTTCCACTTGTTATCGAACACCTGGGTATTTGGAAACGTCCGGAGGTTTTTGCAATGTGGAAACCCAGGGGACAGCCTGGGTCTCTGATCTTTGACCTTTCACCTAGCTGTGCTGATGTCAAACTAAGCCTCTATTTCCAGTTGTCACCTGAAGGTAGATGGGGGTTTGAACTGCCCCTTCCAAGACTGAGTGTCGGGAATTCTGAAATGACCTGCCCGGGCTGCCTTCAGTCTCCTCCGCTTGGGCTGGCGGTGTGGAGTGTGCAGGATCCACGTTTGTGTTACAGAGAAGAGTCTGGGCCTTTCGCTTCCATCTACTTTGTTCCAATGTTCCAGTGTTATTTTTAACATCTTAAGAGAATGTGGTTTTGAAGCCCCACGCTCTAATTCTGTTCCTCGGTGGATGAAAAATAGTGATGAATTCCACAATGTTTTGGCCTCAGGCCGGAAGGACAAGAAAGAAGTGCGCACGGGCTGGTGGGTGTGGATTTCCTGTCCACACTGTTCTGGTGTGGTGGTGTGCAGCAGGGCGCTGTGTGTGTGTGTGCGTGTGCGTGTGTGTGTGTGTGTGTGTGTGTGTGTGTGTGAGAGAGAGAGAGAGAGAGAGAGAGAGAGAGAGAGTGAGAGATAGACGGAGGGAGATGTTTCTGTTTAAATTTGAAAAGTGAAAATGAGAAAAAAAGTAAACAACATTCCTTAATTCCACCACTTAATTATAGAAAGCACATTGCCAACAATTTCATATATTTTCTTTCTGCTTTTGGCAATGTTTACACAGTCATGCCATTAGCATTGGGCCTGGATGCATCTTTAAGGGTGTGTGTGTGTAGTTTTTACAGAATGGAATTGTAAGCACACATGTATCAGCCTACATTTTTTGCGTTTGTTAATAACCAGGTTACTCTCTTAGCCAGGACTGAACCTCAGTTTACCCCACTCTCTCGATGGCTGTGTGCGGTTCTCAGAGTGAAGGGTGCATGTGTTCGTGTGGGGTGAAGTGCGCATCGTGAGTGACTCTTTTTGGTTGCTCCACTTTTTCTGTTTTTTTTTTTTTTTTCCTATTACAAACAGTGCTTTAAACAACAGCCATGTTGGTGTGCCTTGAAGAATTCCTACTATTCTCTATATAGACAAGATTTCTAGATGTGGAATTAAAACAAATGTGTTGCTAATTTTCATCGGTACAACCAAATTATCTTTTTTCTTAAAGATTTTATTTATTTAAAAAGAACTGGGGTGCAGGCCAGAGGTGTGGGGTGGTGAGAGGATTTACCAGATACAGAGTGGGGAGCAGAATAGGCGGATCCACTGAGAGACACTGCTGAGGGGGGCAGCAGGAGAGACAGGAGAGGTCTGCTGCACACTGTGGGTCAGCTCCCTGGCCGGGGATCGAGCTCCTGCTGCAGTGGCTGCAGACAGCTTCGTGGTGCTGAGCCTTAACCTGTTGCGCCGCCAGGGAGGCCCTACAACCAAATTATCTTACACCAACTTAGGTTTTCCCTCGATTTATGTTCCCGTTCTCTATTTGGGGCTCTTTCCCCACAAGCTCAGGAAGCACTCAATGACATGCTCTTCTAATTTTTGTTAATCATCTGGTGAATAACAGCGCCTCATTATTGTTTTCATTTGCATTTCCCTGATGCTTGATGAGGCTAAGCGTCTTTTCATATGTTTATTGGGCATTTACATTCTCTCTCCTGTGATAGTAAAGGTGGTTTATGTGCATTTGAGCTAACTGGAAGAAATGTAGTGCTAAAAAGCTGAAGATTTAGAAAAACACGTGGCACAGGACAGCTTTCATTTTTGTTGTTAGGGCAATTTTTTATGTTTACACTGAGTCTTGGTGTGGAAGCGCTGTTCTCCCCACACTCATGCACTCACATCCTTGTACCTTTGTTCCCCATCTTTGTAGGGTTACTGTTTATAGTCTCTTGGCTTGTCCTTAACACCCACTAACCAGGGGGTAGAGTAGCCTCTACCAGAGTGTCAAACAGGCTCACTGGAAAATGTGGAAAATGCCACAACTCAGAAAATTTGGAATGGGTGGTATGTCAAGGAATCAAATCTCGGCGCAATCAGTACAAGGAAATAAATCTTAACAGCACAGCATGGGACAATCGATAGTATTGAGGACCAAGGTCTCTGGAAGGGCACACCATCCTGTTTGACAAATGTGTTTCTCTTGGAGAAAACATGTTGTGAAAGTTGACTTATTAATATTTGTAGTGCCTCTGCAGGAAGTAAATATTTAGGGAGCATGTGTCCTGGAGGAGGGAGCTTCGTCAAGTGCCCCAGCTCCCGGGAGAGGTGACTAGATGTCCTGGGGTTAAAGATGGCAGCGGCCTGTGCCCTGGTGTGCCGAGATTGATTGAATGTCTTGGGCAGAGGCGGGCGATGACCTCCCGGTGTGGTTCGGGTTCAGGTTCAGCTCCGTTTGGAACCTGCCATGTGCCAAATCTGGATGGAGGCACAAGAAAGACATTGACAGTTTGGATGAGGTCCAGAGGCAGGCACTAGCCATGATTAAAGGCTTATGGGCATGACATTTGAGCGGGGGCTCAAAGAACTGAATATTTACAGCAGGGCTAACGGCTGGATTATGTGGCTTGGTGACGTGAGGGCTTGTGGCTTCATCCCTGAGTTACCCTCCCTGTGACTGGTACTTCAGGGGCAGGAGAGGCCATTCCAGATACCCCCGAGAGCCTGTGTCTCAATCCGGGAGCTAGTACCCTGAGAACACAGCTCCAGGGTAGCTGTTAGGGGGCTGGGATTTAGAGATAGAGAATTCTCGCTGCTTTCGGAATCTTTAGCATCCATGTCTTCAGAAAACCCCCTCCTCTACATTCTGTGTGGAAGGCACTGAGCCCATCAAGGACACACGGCCTCTCGGCTCTCGTCTTCATTCTTCTCCCAGCCACTGGCCGGTCAGAGGCAGAAAGCGAGTCCAGCATGTAGCACAAACCGGCCTCACAGGCTGATGCGGTCACATTCGCCTTAGCGCCACCTTCTCACCTGTGCCCGCGAGGACGCGTGCTCTCGGCCACTCCGTGCTGTTAGACTCCGAGATAACCTCCTTGATGGGCGGGGGGGCCCGTGGCAGGCAGCAGCTGAAGGACAGTGACTGAACATAGTCCCAGTTCTGCTCTGGACTCAGATAAGGGGCTGGCCTTCACCCTAGTCACCCTTCCCGTCAGGGGCGCTGCTGGTGGGGATCTCGTCTGAGCTCAGCGCCACAGAGGTTCTGCGTAGACCTGAGCAGGGAGAGCTGCACAGCACTTGCTCTTAATCTCACCTCTGTGGGCTCTACACTGCCAAGTGGACAGCTGCTGCCCTCCTGTTTAGATAAGGGAGTGTCCACGAGCTCATTTTCTGGATCTTCCAATTGAGTTCCTTGCATTGCGCATGTGCTTGCAAAGATTGTTGGCATCAGCGTTTTTTATGTGATTCAGGCAGAAAATACTTGCAGGGCTCTGGAGATCCTTCAGAAGATCAACCGAATGGCCTGAAATGATAGTTAAGATAGCAGGACCTCACTTTTTATCTTTTCTTCCTGTTTCATCAGGGTGCTTTGTCCAAAATACTGTTAAAGATAGTGATTTGGATTGTTATGAAAGTCTTGAGCCCTAAAGATGCATCCTGCATTTTTGTCCCCGTAAGAAGCTATCATGCTGGGTCTCCCTGGTGGCGCAGGGATTAAGTGCTGTGCTGTGGAGCTGTCGGCAGCGGTGACGTGAGTTCGATGCCCGGCCGGGGAGATTCCCACATGGCGCAGCAGACCTCTCCTACCTCACCCGCTGTCCCCTCAGCAGTGTGCTTCTGTCCATTTGCCTGTTCTGCTCCCCACTCTGTCTCTGATGAGCCCTCTCGCTGCCCTATGCCTCTGGCCTGTACCCCAGCTTGTATGCATAAATAAATAAATCTTTAAAAAAAAAAAGAAACTATAATGCTTGTTTAAAAATTTGAGTCGTTTCAGATCTTCCATTTGAGTTAAACTCTTCCAAGCAAGGTGGGGACATTAGACTCGGTTCCGTGTGCATGTGGGCAGAGCCCACATGGGTAGGGGATTTGATAACTCATTTCCCCTGGACTGCTTATCTTTGAAAAATCCCTAGGGGGGCTTGTGAGCCAGGGTTACACAACTTCAGTTTCTTAAAGATTCATTGCTCCCATATTTGGGATTCTGAGTCTATCAGGAACACGCGCATCTATTTAGCTACGACCAAAGGTGGGAAGGGCAGATCTGGGTTCCCAAAAGAAACTCCTAGAGACTTCCAGACAGCATCTGAGAGCTTTGGGGACAAGAAACCAGAGTCTTTCAAACGGACGGTTCCTAGAACAATAATAGCACTTACTGTGTGGGCTCCTGGGTAGAATTAGCTCAGGTGCTACGGAGTGTCCAGACCTGTGCCTGTCACAGTGAATGCCCACTAGTGTTGGCTCTAGAAGATTCCTTGGCTTGAGTGTTTCTGGTGGATGAGGTCCCTGGTAGCTCACCTGTCCTGGAACACTGAGGCTCTGCAGGCCACTTGGCCACTCCTGGAGGAACCCTCATACCCTGGCCGATGCCAGCCCCTGCACGTGCTCTTGCGTGTCTGAACATGCCAGGTGTTCACCAAGATGATGATCTGTTGCGTTGGCAACACACTGATACACAGGAGTCAGGCCGGCTGCACAATGCAGGATGCTGCTGGAGAGCCAGGTCCTGGTCTTTTTATTGACAGAGAAGGGTGGGTCAAGCTGAATATTGGATTTTGGCTTTGGGGAGAGTCCAGTGATATACACCCGATTCCCACCCATGGCTCCAGTCTTATTAACAAGGTGTTCACAGATCAGTCCCTGGGGGCAAAGCACATCGGTCACTGGCCCCTCGGGCATTACACCCGCAATGATTAGTGCTCATTAGGAGGGAAATCTAGAGTTCAGGTGATTCTGCGCTACCTGTCTTGTCTCCTTCAATTTTTAAGTCAAGAGAGCCAAGTACTTGGTATTCACGCCGGGTGCCTGGTGTTCCATCCTGGATACTTGGTGTTTCACACCGAAATGGTCCCATCATCACCTTTCCTCTGATCTTTCCAGGTCCGAAACCAGCATTGGAGCCTTATTATGGAGAGCGTGGTCCCGTCCGACAAAGGAAATTACACCTGTGTGGTCGAGAACGAATATGGCTCCATCAACCACACCTACAACCTCGATGTTGTGGGTGAGTGTCTGTGCGCCCTGTTCTCACTTGACTCATTCGACATCCTGAAAGCGAGTCTTGTGTCTCCTGTGGGTTAGCGAGAGTTGGCGTCTTTGGTTTTTCTGATACATGCTGCATTGAGAGGGTTCCTGCCATTTGACTGTGCTGTTTCCCAATCAGCCAGGATGTCTGCATTTGGGGTGACCCTCTGGATTCTCAGGTGTCCTCTGATGTGAAGTGGAGGTGGTGTGACCCATGCTGACATTCTGGCAGCTGCGATCAATGAAAACTGTCAGCATGTGCTGGAATGCGAATAGGGAGGGTGTAGGAGAACTTTGTTTTTAAAAAAGACAGGTGACGTTATCCGAAGGTGGGCAACTGGGTATTGCTGACAGCAGAATAAAGGGGTGGCTGTTTATACCTGGCTGGGGGAAGGTGAGGGCAAGGGGCCAGCCCTCTCTGTCCATCCAAGGTCCTCAGACATGACAGTGCTCTGTCTCATTCTGGAAGCTGTGTCCTCCGTGGAAAGGGAACTGCGTAAAAGCTTAGGGTGACCTTTTAATGAGAGTGTTCGGATAAGCAGTATTTTAATTAAATGTCTTAAGACAACACAGTCTTTGTCCTGGAAGCTCAAGTCAGGTCCGTCAGTATGGACTGTGCTGTGCTGGGGGTGTGTCAGGTGCGGAACCCCGCTCAGAATGTGTCTTCTTACTGGTGAGCGTAGTGCTGGACTCATCTGTGCTACCTCAGGGTTGTCCCCTGTTCGAGTCCTTGCTGGGGGTGACCTGGTCAGTTTGCCCAGTGCCACGTGCAGCCTGCTGAATCCTGTGGGGGGCTCAGCTCAGTGCTCCCCTGGGTTCAGTTAATGTGTGACCCCTGTTAACGCCACACGCGTCCCCCAGAACCCCCTCTGCCCCTGCCGTTGCTAGTGTCCCCGGTATTATCCCACAGGTGGGCGTTTCTTCTCCTTCAATAAATAGAAACTCTCTGAAAAGAGAGACCCTGTAGTTATTTGAATTGTCTGAAGAGCCATTAAAAAACTTTCTAGAAACTTGATTAACCAAATTAAGTAGATTTGGCTCATTAAAATTTTAGGTTGGAAAACCATCTTGATTTTCTGTTAATGAAACTGGGTCCATAAGAAACTCTGCCTTGGAAAACATAATAGTCTATGTGGCCATTTGAATGCAAGTATTTTATAAATAAAAGTTTGAGAAAAGTATTTGTAACATTTTGGTTAGGTTTCTCAGAAGTCTCTGTGGAATCTGATAGTTTTTTCTACACTGTAGATAACATGAAATTCATAAAAGACAGGGTTTTAGAGCCCTCTTCGCTCACAAAGTTACCTGTAGAACGTTTCTTAGAGGGAATGACTATGTACAGATATATACAAGCTGGGGTGTAGGCCAGAGATGTTGGGGGGCGGTGAGAAGATTTACCAGAGATAGAGTGGGGAGCAGAACAGGCAGATTGACTGAAATCCACTGCTGAGGGGCAAGGCAGGAGAGGTCTGCTGCGCCATGTGGGAAGCTCCCTGGTCAGGGATCGAACTCCTGCTGCAGTGGCTGTGGATAGCTTCATAGTGTAGCTTCATAGTGCTGCCACTTAACTCGTTGCGCCACCAGGGAGGCCCTATGTATAGATATTTTACAAGACAAGCACAAAGAGAAGGAACTCTCCAATAGGGGAAGGAAATGGCTAACCTTAATTCTGGCCTTGCTGTGCTATAAGCCCATTGATCAAAGAGCACATGACTTGGATTTCATGTTGGGGCACACGTACCCTGAAATCAACATGAAAGTATTTCTATTTAAGAAAAGAAAGTTAGATTTGGGGCTAAAAGTTATAAATACTTAATTTTGAAATTAAGTAATTTATTGTGGAAATAAAATAATTGGCTCTAGTGGTCTTTTGGGATTATGGCTTCTCATAGGCTTGCAAATCAGTCATTAGGAGAGTTTGGGGCCATTCCAGGAATCAGGAGTCATATCTCGCCGCTGCAGCCTGAGCTCTCACTTGTAACTGGTTTTAGGTTGAGTTGTTATGTAAAAACATTCGAGCCCCTCACCCCACCGCCCCTTTGAGCTTTCTGGCAGCTCTTCTCTGTGAAGCCCTGAAATCTCTCTTAGAGTGTAGGGCTGGATTTGAATGGGGCTGCTGAATAATGGAATTGTGCTGTCTAATGTTAATCCCCTGGCAATCGGTCTTGTTGAAAAGAGCGTATGATTCAGTGGTGTAATGGAGGGGGAGCGTGGAGTGTATGGAGTAATGCAGAGAAAGGCCTGATTATGTCACAAATTTGGGAGATCGCCCAGTTAAATGTGGGCCAATAATGACACAATGCTGGTTGGGAATATCCATTAAAGCTCAACCCCAATAATTTTCCAAGCCTTGAACCTTCTTTATAAATAGAAGCCAAAAGTCAGTGAAGTAGAAGGCATTTTCAGGGAAGATGGAGGTGTGAAATACTCTCATCTCTGCTCAAAACCCTCATCATTGCTCTGCGAAGCACTAATAAAATAAGAATCGCGTCAGTGAAGAGTCTCACGCAGACTAATGGGGCTGGCATTCTCGCTGAGCACCCCTCAGGTGGGAGCAAAGGGATTTGGGGCTTTAGCTACGAATTTCTGGTGGCCCCCAAGATGCGAAGGTAACATATCGCTACATGAGAACAGCGTCTCAGCTCCATCTCTGTTTCACAGAAAATCTGATATCCTTTCCCAGCAAAAGTGAAGTCCTGTTTTCGTTCCCATCCTCTGAGGCTGTATTTTTGTTGCCATGATACATAGGTTTGTGGCTCAGATATTACGAAGCATCAAAATGGGTGAGATCTTTTTATTGAAATTCTTCCCTGGAAAGGCATCCCCATAAGCCTTTAATGTGAAAGCCGTGTAATTCCAGTGACATTCTTGTGTTCTGGAATTAAACAGCAAGGCTTTGTTGTGTGCGAGGGGAATGCTTTCGTTTATGGGATCCTTTTAGGAGCCTTGATTGATCCTCATTAAAATTGACACCATTACTTTTCAGCCTCTTACTGGCAAAAGGAAATGAGTGTGAAGCTCGATATTTTGGTAATTGTGGTGATAAAAAGTGGACTCCCCTAAAGTAAGCTGCTCTGGGAGGCGTCTTGGCCATAATTCATCCGAGTGGGGCTGAATCAGTGCCGGGACCTGACTGGGTCCTGGCTGCCAAGGAGCTGCGACCTGGGCTAAGTCATTTCACGTCTCCTGTCACTCGCCGTGCCAGTGACCTTCCCTGCAGGTGGCCTGGGATTGCAGAGGGAGTGGCGGGTGCCGAGTGAATTGGGACCAGTCATTTAGCTTTTCTGAGGCCCCTTCTTCCCAATAAAATTGAATGATTATACTGTCCTCATTCCTAGCATGGGTGTTTACGTTCCTGGGGCTGCTGAAACACATCCCCACGAATGGAGCAGCTTAAAACAACACACATTTATCCTCTCAGTTCTGGAAGGCTGGGTCCGGGTCTCTTCCGTACATGGCTCCTTTTGGAGGCTTTGGGGGCAAACCTGTTTCGCGCCTCTCTCCTGCCTTGGGCTGGTCGTCGGCTGCCTCTGCCTCCATTTCCCTCCACGTGCGTCTCATGTCTCCTTCTCCTTTCTCCTCTGGGACACCTGTTATTGCATTGAGGTCTCACCCCAGATCCAGGATGACCTCATCTCAAGGTCCTTCATTACAAAGACCACGTTTCCACATGAGGTCACATTCCCAGGCCCCAAGGGCTGGCGTGTGCACTTATCTTCTTGGGGGGCTGCCATTCAACTTGCTGTGATGGTTACGAGGCATCAGTTGGGGTTACACCCAGCAGGGGAAAACACCAGATGGGCACCTCGGTGGCCAGCCACCAAGGCTGGGCTCCTGGCCTCCTACCTGCGTTCTTCTGAGAGTTAGCTGGCATCTTTAATGGCATTAGACTCAGCCTGAAGTTTTATTAAACTGAACGCCACGTTGGGACCCCCGAGCTAGCGGTTGACGCCCACGTGTCCTGCCGAGCTGCCCACTTCGGTGGGTGCTGTCTTCCAGGCCGTCCGGGATGGGTTGGGTTGCCACTTGGGGAAGTGGGCGACGGAGTTTGGGAGCCCAGCTCCATCCAGTCGGCCTCCACCTCTCACCCCGTCTGTCGGCCGAGGAAGTTCAGGGACAGAGGGGCTGAGCGATTTGCTCCATCTGGGCCTTGAATCCAAGAGGGGCTGGTGCTTGCGCACTGTGTGCTCTTGTGCCTGCAGCTGTGGCTTCAGCAAGACTCGGAGAGGGGGCCGCTGCCCCCAACCCCACCTTCAGCTCTTTGCTGTAGAAAATGAAAAAGTGAGAGAGACAAGCATTCAAAGGGCCAGTCGCTCGGTGCTCCTACACCCTTTTGTAACTTTGGCTCATGACCTTGCCCCTGTTTGGTGTCTCGTTCTGCATCTTGGAGAGCATCAGATAAGGTCTGATGTGCTTTTCACTTGACATTGGGTATTTGGGGGGGGCACAGCTCTGTGGCGTTGGAAATGCTGCCTCTGGATTTTTGGAGGCAGCCGTGCCTTTTTCCTTATCTCCTAACTTTCCAGAAATTTGTCTGGGGCAAGAGCAGGGACCAGCGGGTTGCGCATCCTCTGGCTGAGTGGAGATGGCCTGGCCTCACCGAGTCTGGCCTGCTGGGTCAGAGGCCAGCACGGTGCACTCCACTGGCCTTGGCATAAATACACCTCTGTGCTTGGTCCTGGACACAGTGGGGTGCCTGAGAGCCTGGCGGAGTCTGCCCCCCGCTTCGCTCCCCTTGGGCTAGGGCCTTTTTTCAGGCACTGACTGATAAGCTGGCTGTGGGGTTGACACCTGGCACTGAGCTTTGGCAGCAGCACCCCTGTGGGAGGAGAGAAATTGCATAAATTGTTTATTGCTTGGGGCGCCTCCATCGTGGAGGACAAAGGCGCCAGTGTGGTCCTGGAGCAGAACGCAGGGGACTGAGGCCAGCGGGTCCCTCGACCCCTCTGCAGTGTGTGTTTTGGACACTTAGCCTTTAAGTCAGTGAAGAAATGACGCTAAATTAGTGATCTGAAGCTGTCAGAATTGAAATAGTCCTTCTCCCGGCGGAAGACGCCATCTGTCCTCGTTTGCTCCTGGACAGAGCCCCCGTTCCTGCGTGAGGAGTGGCGGTGGCAGGCGGCCCTTACACCTGTGGTCCTGTGTGTCCATACAGTGGTTCTAGGGCACCGAACTCCCGACTCCTCATGTTCTAGTTGCAACGCTTGTGCATTTCCCGGGGCTTACCAGGCCTCCGCTCCACAGAGCCCCTTGGGGTCTGAACGCGAAGCATCTTGACCTAGAGGCTTCCTGCCTGGGCCTCACTGAGTTTTCATCTTCCTTTCTGGCTGCCATTCTTTCCATTTCTTGCTCTAAGTTTCCGATGTGCTGATCTGACATGGGGTGTGCATGCCAGCTTGAGCACTGTGAAATCTAGCGGGAGGCGAGCGGAAAGCCCCTCCAGTGTGGGGCCAGACGCCCAGGTGAGCGGTCACGCCGCCTCGAGGTGGACTTGTTCAGCTGACCTGGAATCCTGGAAGGAGCAGGGAGCTGGAGGGAAGCAGAGCCAGCCGCTGTGTGGCTTCAGCAGTCGTTTCCTTCTTAGCTTCTTAGTCCTTTGCTGTAACACAAGACATCAGGGTCCCTACTCCCTGCGGATAGTGCCTCTGGGGCTTCTGGGGGGAATCCAGGGGGTGGTGCGGGGGGCAGTTGGAATTCTATGCCCATCCATCCTGGCCTTGGAAGTCACGACATCTCCAAGGCTGCTCATCTGTAAAATGGGGTGGTGACGTAGCGCCGGTGGGCAGCGCGGGAGGAGGGCGTTGCTTTTAGATTATAGCGCGCGTGACTGTCAGCCTGTGCTCTCACCCCTCTCGCAGGGCTGGGATGGGGCATGTGCTCGGCCTTGGGTAAAGGAGGGTCAGTCCTCTTCTTTCCCCAGGACACAGATTTCAAAACTCCCTTTGGTGTTGCTCCAGAGTGGTTTTCCGTTCCTGTTTCACAACAGGGATCTCGGGGGGGCCAAAGCTGGTCAGCAGGTGGCTGCTTCACCCCCAGTGGACTGGCCAGCAAATACCTGCTTCCCAGTGGGCTGATCCCAGCAAGAAGTTTCTCCCCCGGGCCTTGAGAGCAGCTGGTCTCTGGGGGCAGCTCCTGGGTGGAGCAGTTCCCGTGGAGAGGGCACGGCGGCCTTCGCGATATCAGCATTTCGGCCATGTGCTTTGCAAGCCACCTGTTGCCCTCTGCCCCGCTGCTGAGGAAGGAGGCCTATTGACTCTTCAGACTGGCAGTGGGCCTGGCTGAGACGGCAGGGGAGAGAGCTAATATTTGACCTCTGGTCTGATTTTTGGCCCGGAGGTTGGTGTGGCAGAGAGGATGTGAAAATGTCACAGACGTGTTAATGACTCACAGCGTTGGGGGTAGGGGGCTCCTCACTGGGGTATGGAGTGGCTGCTGTCGGGGCAGGCGAGTCAGCTTGGCCTGAAGACAGACGTTTGCCGCAGCGGTCATGGTGTCCGAGCCGGACCTGAGATTTCCTGCCTCTACAGACAGAGTGGAAACATAGTCCAACGAGATGCTTAGATTTGGGGTTTTGTGTTTCTTAACAGATTGCAAATTCTGAAGAAATCTTGAGACAACTCTCTCAACTCATTCGTCCAACTTCAGTCAGCGGGCAGATCTCTAGACTGAAAGACCCCAAGTGGGGCAGATCACACCCCCTTGCATTTGAGCTTGGACGTAGACACGCCACCCAGTTCTTCCCCTTCTAGATGATATGGCACTTGGCTTATTTTGTGAAGAAAATGGTCACTTGATCTCTTTTGTATTTTATTGTATCTTTTTTTAAATTGCTGGTGTGTGATTTCGGGGTACGAGTGTATGTTGTACGAATGTATGTTACGGGGCCCACCAGCAAAGCAACCACAGCCCTCTACCACCATCCATGGGGCCCCTCCCTCTGGCCCCTCCCCTCCCCCCTCCGTGGCCTGGACCCCCACCCTGAGATTCCCCCACTGCTGTATTCACAGTCTTCGTACTTGGTTCATTTTCAGTCGAGGAGAAGGTGGGGCCTCAAGGCCCTCACACTGTGATGGGAGTTCCCCCCTCAGGGGGCTTGAGTTTTGAAGTCGGAGTTTCAGTGGCCTCTTCGGCACAGCGAGGCACATGCAGGTGGAAAGTGGGGAAGAGCTGGCAGGGCAGGTGTTGCCCTCCGCTTGAGTTGCTCTGGGCTAGTGTTTCTTTCTTCCCTTCCGTGAGGAGTGAGAGTAGGAGGTGGGACGGCTGTGGTTAGTTTGGGGCGAACGCGGCGCTGTAGCAGGGCTGCCTCTGTGCATTGTGTGGGTCTACAGAGCAGCCTCTGCCTGAGCGAGGGGTGCCCAGGACACACCGCTGAACGAGACGGGGAGTCTGCCCTCTTGGAGTTCTCCATTCTCCGTATCAAATACCCTTTGCTGTCCCTGAGAGAGGACAACCAGGGCTGAAGGCTCCTGGTTCCTGATAAAACTTCAACTTTTTCTTTCTTTCTCCCAAACCAGCCTGTTGGAATTCTGTTCATCCCTAATAAAGTGTCCAGATCTACAAGTCGCTGTGTCCCAGACCTCTCGTCCATGAAAGGGAGCTTTTGCAAGATAAGCCTTGGATATTATTCTGGTGGTGTCTTTTAGAAGTTGTGCTTTCTTTGGAAAAGGAAGTTCTCCCTTTGCTGTATTTGGTTTAGCCCTGCTCTAAGACTTAGAGGTGAGGGACTTAGGCCTTTAATTGCATTTTGGCCAGAAGAACAACGAAACCATTCTATGCATGAAATCATGAAATCCTCGCTGTGGGGAGTGGGCTGGGCACTGCCTGGCTGGAGGCAGCCCTTCAGGGAGAAGTGGGGTTCAGATGGGCCCCTTTTGCAAGCTGGTGACTATTTTGAAACTTCTATTTAGATGATGCTTCCAGCAGGAGTATCTAGAGTCACTTTTTTTTTTTTTTTCCAGTGCAAGAATTTGCCTTGAAGAAAACAAGTGAGGTTTTGTTGTTCAATGACTCATGTGGCTTCTACCAAAGGGGGGGGGGCTTCCTTGTTTGCTCAGATGGACTGAAAGCGTTTGCTTCTGCTTGACCCACCACAGGAGCAGAACAAGACATCTGAGAGATTAACATAATAGGGTTTTCTAGACTTTCTCTAAAGAAAGCTTTTGGCTATCGAAATTCTTGCTTGAGCATCTTTCCTCATCTGTGATTGATCTTCCTTCACTCTTATTGGTCCATATGCTGTTTTGTCATGGATGTAATTGACTTAATCAATCCCCCACTGGTGGAGTTTTAGGTTGTGCACATCTTTTGACTTTTGGCTAAAAAGAGGCACAAAGACAAGCTTTGCGCACATTGGTTGGGCAACTGGGTAGATAGTTTTTCTAAGACAGATTTCTAGAGCTGGACCAACTGGATCCTCTCTGATAGTTATTGGCAGAACATTTGCAACCTAAACAGCCTCATTTTGAGCAGGGCTGTTTTTGGGGGATGTTTCACGGTTTGGTTTTCAAAGCAGATAGTTCTACTTTGGGGTTCACTCAGCCTTTGTGACAGGAAGGTCTGCTGAACTCCTGGACTCTCTTTTATTTTGTAACTTTGCCAGCACATTCTTCCCATGACGAGATCCTGTGCTCAGACCCCAGCTGATGATCTTGCATTCCTGGAGAATGTGGCACCCCCTGGGCCGTGGCGGGGTGCTGGCTCTGTGGCAGAGCTCCCCAGCGTGACTACTCTCAGCTGTGTTTACCTCAGCACCTCAGGAGGGGCGCCTGGAGAGACTGACGTCTGAGTTGACATCAGCAGAAAGCCCAGCATAATCTGGGGAGGAACCTTTGACAGAAGTGAGAAAAGCTCTCATTTAGTAAACTGGACCGATAAGCAGAGGCACTTGGCTGAGAGGCAGGTCTTTGGTGGCCCTGGAACAGTATCTTATTCACTCGAGAGATGGAGACCAGGAGAGCATTTCTAGGCCCTTTCTTGCATCTTTTCTTATTCTTTTTTTGTTAGTGTGATAAACTATACACAACATGAAATGTGCCACCTCAACCAGATTTGAATGTACAGCCCAGTGGCATCAAGCATATTTGAGGTGTTGGTGACCCCGAGAATTTTTTCATCCCCACTAGTCACACCCAGAATTTTTCCATCCCCTCGAAGCCGTGTCTCCTTTTAACCAGAGGGAACGCTGAAAAAAAGTCATGGAATCTCTTGTTTGAAAAATTATTTTTATTTGAGGTCTTCGTTTTGCAACACTGATTTAGGGGTGTAGCTTCCATCCTTCTTCAGATGTGTGTTGTCACACCATGCCCTCCCAGAACCCCCTTAATGCTCCCTCCCTCTGCACCACAAAACACCTCCCCCAGACTAAATCAGGTTTCTAGGGTTTGTTTAGGTTTCTTTTTCTCTGTTCCAGGAAAGGCATTTTTGAACCTAAATGTGACCTGACTTTGTGCTCCCCAGTCTTCAGTTCTGGTTTAACTCGTGCCAGGCACGGAGCTCAGAGCACCTTAAACATGGGGGTGGAGTTACCCCAGGCTACCAGGTCTCTTGGCCGAGAAGACCTAGACTGACCCGCAGATCACGCCATCTCGGGCCTTCCTTAGGGAAGGGTTGGCGTGCACCTGCTCTGGTCCTCCCCGCGCTCAGCTCCTCCAGCGCTTTGCTGCTTCTCCACCTCGTGGAAGAAGCTCAAAGGAGCAGGTGCTGTTCTGCATCTAGCATTTCAGACGGTGCAGCCTCCTAAGTCACTGAGGGACTTCCGTGCCAGCGGGACACTTTGGCTTTGCCCAGACGTGTGTGCTCCCTGGAGGGACAGGTCTGTAAGTTCCTGGAGGAAGCTGGACCCCAGCCCCTTTCTGCACAACTTTCTGGAGTCAGCTGCCCGGGCAGGAGGAAGATGAGGCTAAGTGTACGCTGGAGACTGAGCAGTAAGATGAGTCGCTGTCTACAAAACTGCACCTGTTCTTTTTTTTTATTTTAAAGTAATTCTGGGCACCCAGCTTTTCAGGCCGCACATCTGTTCTAGAAGAGACCAAGTCAGCACCCCGGCTCCGGGGCCTCAGACCCTTCCTGCGTGTGTAGAGCTCTTCTCATCCTGCCTCTGATCTCCCTCTTCTGATTACTTTTACTTTTGACTTCTTCTGTGCCAGTCGTAGAGGCTGGAGGAAGCTTAGGGCAAACAAAACTCAGAACCCAACTGGGCTGAGCCTGTCGTGGGCCAGTGCATCAGGCAGGGTCTTGCTTGAGGAGGCAATGAACTCATTCTGCTAATGGTAATTAGCGTGGGGTCTTTAGCAGGTTATTGGGCTCCTCAAACTTCAGAGGCCTTTGATAGTCCTCCCCCTAATAACTGAGCCTCGTGCTAACTGGTTTAGTGTGTTTTTATGCAACAAAAGCAGCCACCGCCTACTCTTTAGAAAAAAAAAAAAAAAGAACCCAGACTGGGCTTTAGAAAAAGAATTCTCAGTTGTTTTCACTTGTCCTCCAAATTGCAGAATGTTCTTCCCCTATTCAGCCCCTTGGAGTTGCTGAGAAACTGCCATCTTAGAGGAAGGGTAATTAAAATTTGATTGTAATTTAAAGACAGAGCAGGCCAGGTTCTCCCTGCTTCTTAAGTGAATGGGTGCCCGAGAGCAGAGACCTGCTGTTTCCAGATCGATACTGGGCTCTCGACGTGATTTGAGTCTTGGCTGTTTTTGCTGCTCCGGAAGGCGGCATTGAAATGGTTCTTGGTGGCAAGCGCTAAGGAACTTTTGGGGGGAGAAAGAGCTTAGCAGACCAGAATGTGCCGGAGAAACATAAATGAATAAATTCTGGGTTCATTTATTTATAGGTGTAACTTAAGGCCCTGGTTTTCCTGATCCCTGGATGTGTGTTTACTGAGTCTGCAGACATGAGGCCCTTCTAAAAATCTGTGGACATTTTTACAGCCTTTGCTATGTCAAGGCAGAAGTTGTAGATCTCTTATGAGCTCACATATTCTTCTGTCCAGAGGAGAACCGGCATGCTATAAAGTTTCAACGGTCAATTAATACAGATTTATTCTTTGTCACTCAGGTATTCTCCCCCATAATTACCTCTTAGAAGGATGCAGGCTCTTTCCCGCCTGCCTCCTGGCTGTTGACTCAGCCTCTATTTAGAGAGACTCTCAGCATCAGGCCCTCTGTTTGAGTAAAGTGGATTCATTTGCAGCACTTGACAGAAGGGAGCGGGGGAGAATTCGCGGGGCGGGGGTAGGATGCAGTTCTGAAGCTCTTCATTCTGTGTTTACTACGTGTTTACTTGGTGGAGCCTCATTCCAGGGGTGCAGCCAACTGTCCCATCCGCGGCAGCCGCGCCCCTGGGAAGGCTTTCCACTCTGTCTTCTTTTGGAATTCACACGGGAACCTCAGAGTTGCTAGTTTAAAGAGGCTTGTCCTCTTTCGGGTCCGTGCATTATACATCTGCAATCTGCTGAGGTCAGAATCTGTCTTCTTAAAAATGACAATAAAGAAGCTGCTGAGGCACTCGTCAACTGTCCTGTTCTCCACATAGCTGCCTCACTCTGGAAGGAGAATAATCTGTTTTCTATGACGCCTGCCGGTTCAACATGCTGTAAGAGTACCCAGCCTGAAACTGTAAATCCTTCCTGGTGGGGAAGATGTGATGATGTCTGTTATTACGGAGAACGAGAGACGGGCCAGCTGTGGGCTTCATGCTCTCATCCACAGGTGACCTGTCCTCTCAGCCTTGTTCTCTCAGCCCTCTGGGCCCCGTGAGGTCCTGGGGAGGGCACCGCAGCTGGGGGCGAGGCGTCTCGCTTCCCTCTATCACTGCCCTGTTCCTTCGGCGCTGCCATGCGCCCACTGGGCCTGGCCACAGAGTGTCCGCCTGGTCCTCCGCCCAGCCTGCCCTCTGCACCCTGCTCCCACCCCAGTTTCTCAGAAGACCGGTGAGTGGGCCGCACTCTGTGACCCCTTCGTCTGACCACTGCTCTGCGGGGCTGGCGGGTGGTCTGAGAAGATGCTGGCATGCGGGCCCGGCCCCGGCGGCTTCAGGCTTCGTTCTCTGACTTGTTTAAGGGCAGAGAATAAGGTTGCAAAGGAAATCAAAGCCTGATGTGGAGAAACGAAACATGAGGCCCTCTGACTTTTTAAAAACATTTTAAATATCATTCTCTAAAGTTTCATTTTATAATGAAGGCAGCTGTAATAAGTTTTGGAAGACGGTGTAAGGTTTCTATTACAGAGCTATCCTGCTTGCAGTTTTTGTACCCAAAGTGAGAAAGGGCGGAGGCGGTGAGGGAGGGGTGGTTAAGAGGTTATTTGGATAAGGTGAGAAAATTTGAAAGGATGAATTCAGGACTGCAAGCGGGTAACATTCGGTCTGCTGTAATGTGCAAATGCAATAACATTAAACCGTGGCAAGGTGTGTGTGCGCGCGTGCGGGAGAGGATGGCTGGGGAGCGATGGAATAACGTAATAACCAGCTCAGAAGCTCGTGCACCACAGCCTACAGCTCTGCAGAAGGCCCTGCCAGGCCTCCCCCGGCGGCTCGGGCCCTGCGGAAGGCTGGCGCGGCGAGGCTATGAAAGCCCTCGTTGTTCGCAGGAGCCCTTCTTTGGTATCACACACACAATGTTTGCTTGTGAAACGATTTATTAGAAACAAGTATGTTTAAGAAAGAGGACTTGGGTTGAAATGCAGTTGATCTGGCTTATGACGTTTAAGTACAGTACCTTTGTTTCTAAGAATAAATATTTAGGACTGCTGCAAATATTTGTTTCAAGCACACAAACACACATGCATGTGTGTGCAAAACTGGAACACCAGGCCAGGGAGTGAACTCCTACCTCACGTGTCTGCTCCTCTCTGGGGAGGGTAAGCGTGTTTTTAGTGCAGGGAGCCAGTGGGCTTGAACTGGGCCTCCGCCATCGCTGCCCAGCCGACCAGGAGCCTGGGCGGCGAATCAGCCCGACACCTTGAATTTCTGCAGATATTTGAGGGGGAAATCCCAGCCTTGAGATGTTCTGATCCCAAAATCTTGACAAGTCTTGACTTCAGGTATTTTTTTTGCTCAGCCCACTGGATAATGTTGGGCATCTTTGGGACTCTGAAACCCTTATCTTTTTAATGTGAAAATGGAAGTGTTTGTGAAGGGATGGAAGATTTCGGAATGAAATGCTCTTGTGCTTTTAAGTTTTTCAACACCAGCAACAGGCTGGTGCAGTACAACCGACCTGCACCTGGCCTGGCTGCTGCCCAGCATGTTCCTCTAGCTGACCTGGCCACCTGAAGGGCCCAGCCCAGGCAGGCGAGGCAGCTGGCAGTCTGCAGTTGGCTGCTTCCAGCCTGGCGCATGCGGCGCTCGGGGCCAGCACACAGCCGCTGCTGGGCTGAAGCCGGCCGGTCTCCTCACCCCCCTTCGCCATGTTCTGCGCTGGAGGTCAGGCAGCGGTACCAAAGCAGGAGGGAGAAGGGAGACAGGTGACTGGGGTCCTGCAGCCCTTGACTGAGCCCCATTATTGGAAGGTTCCAGTCTGGTTGTGGTCAGCACGCCTCTGTGGACAGTCACGCTGCAGGCTGGTCTGGGGCTTGATTCTTGAGGATCCCCCGGGTGCGAGGCTCACACCCCTGGACCTAGTTGCCTTGATGAGATTTCCACAGAGACCACCCCAGAGAGGAGCCTTTCCAGAAGACACAAGAGGGGGTGTCCTTTGTTGAGAACTTGTCCGGAAGAGGAAGGAGGACAGTGAAGATGCGAAGCCACCGCCAGTGCCCCTCGGGGAGGCCTCCTCTCAGCTGGCCCAAGACGGCAGGATTTGGAAGCCGCCATCTCTGGTTCTTTCGGTGCCGCGGCTGGGTATAGTGTGTCCCCGCACTGGCCTTCAGGGGCGCCGCCTGTTTGTCAGAGAGGCGAACAGACACATAGGAGTTGTTCCAGGGCAACCCCGGTGTGAAGCTGGGTGGCCTGAGAGCCCACACCTGTGCGTTTAAAAGGGACTTCAAGTGAAACTCAACTGCAGGCACCTGCAAAAAGGTTAATAAGGGGTTTATTTACAAAAAGGGGGAATGAAGAAATGAATAACTTGGGGAGAAAGGGAGGTAAATTAGTGAGTGCGTCCTGCCAGTGAGTGCGTCCTCTGAGCTGGAACCCCAATAGCACGCTGAAAGCTGGCAAAAAACCAAGGATCCCCAAGACTCCCGTGTCTGGTTATAGACCAAGCCTGGCTGCTTAACTCCACCCTCAGTTCCCTGCATCCTCCCTTCCGTGATGATGGCATTGTGGGATTTGTAGTCCTCGGTGTCTTGGATCTCTTTGGTCTGAGGTGGGGGTGGGGTCCATAAACCTATCTGTGGAGTTTGTTCAGCACGTCCTTTCCCCCCAACAGAACGAGTCATACAGTGAATTCCAGACTGGAGAGATGAATTCAGTCGTTCATTTGCTTTTCATGACTTTGGGTTTTACTTTTAGTTTATTTTCGTTTTAAAACAAGGCATAGAATGTCTCGCGCATCTGAGAAATGTATCACAGACATGGTGGGTAGAGGCACCGTTCTTTGCATTAAGGCTTGTCTTGTCCCTGCCGGGATGCTGTCCTGTGGTCAAGGTGGGGGTTGATATTCACCCAGGGGCACAGGTGCAGGGCACCCACCTCCCTGCCACTTGTTTTTTAGGTTGTGAAAATCAGATCTTCTCCTGTGTTCACTAGGTGGCCATGGACCTCCAATAATTCGAGATATAATGTTCTTTCCTTGGTTCGCTAAATAAATGTTCTCTTTACAAGGGTCGCGCTCCCGCAGTCTGCTTTGAAGTCGTTTTTGTTACGCACTGGCCTGCAGTGTTATTTCAGAGGAGTCAGCCAGCAGACTCGAGGCCTTTCTGGCTTGAGTTCACAAGCAGCCTCCTGACGACACACCTCACGTATTCCTCTCCCCTTTCTGCCCCTGTCCCCTTCCCACCCTCCCCCTCCATCAGAGCGGTCACCTCACCGGCCCATCCTCCAGGCTGGACTGCCTGCCAATGCCTCCACTGTGGTCGGTGGCGACGTGGAGTTTGTCTGCAAAGTTTACAGCGACGCCCAGCCCCACATCCAGTGGATCAAACACGTCGAGAAGAACGGCAGTAAATACGGACCCGACGGGCTGCCCTACCTCAAGGTCCTCAAGGTGAGTCTGAAGGGGGCCCCGCCATGGGGTCGCCTTGGTGGGTTCAACGGCCCTTTCATTTCCTGTTGAATTTGAAAGGAGGTGATTCTCTGGCCAGAACAGAGTGTCAGAACGAGGGGACCTTCCGGCTGCAGGTGACCTTTCGGAAGGGGAGGGGGCAGAGTGCAGGGGCCAGGAAAGTGGGCGTGTCCAGCGATGACCAGCCCTGGGCGTTAACACTGTGTTCCTTGCAGGGCGCCGCGCAGAGTGCCCAGGACGGAGGAGATGCGAGTGTCACAGCCGCGGGCACTCTGCCAGAGCTTGTCGTTACTCTGATGTTTTCTCTTAGTCGGTCCTTAGGATCAGATTTTAGTAGCCACCTTGTAGCAACGATGTAGATTTTCTTTTGGAAAGAAACCCTGTAACCTTTGAGGTCACTCACATGCTGTTCTAGACAGTCAGGACTTAGAAAACATCACGCTAATGAAATGTTGAGCAAGGAACCATTCTTTCTCCTTGCTTTTCTTTCTTTTTTTTTAAATTTTTTTTAAAGATTTTATTTATTTATGCATACAAGCTGGGGTACAGGCCAGAGGCATGGGGCTGCAAGAGGGTTCACCAGAGACAGAGTGGGGAGCAGAACAGGCAGACTGACGGAAATACATTGCTGAGGGGAGCAGCAGGCGAGGCAGGAGAGGTCTGCCACACCATGTGGGAATCTCCCCGGCTGGGCGTCGAACTCACATCGCCACTGCCGACAGCTCCACAGCGCAGCGCTTAACTGCTGCGCCACTGGGGACCCCTCTCCTTGCTTTTCTTACTTGAGTCCTTGCAAGTCCCCATTGTAGTAGCATCAGGCACCTTATTTTTGACATCTGCCTTGCTCCTAAGGGCGGTGAGAGTTTCTTAGCCCCTGCCTCTTCCACGTGGGAGGCCTAAGAGGAGGCTCTTTTTCAGAGGGGCAGCTTTCCAGTGGAGCCACAGGGAGCCACGAAGGACCACAGAGCTGCAGGAGTAAACAGCCCCCCTTCCGCTGGCCTTCGTCACCCTTCTCTCCGTCCACTGGGACACGTCCCTTCCCCACCTGCTGACTTAACTTTGTTTTTCCTAAACACGCAGCCCTCTCGCATTGCTGTTAAGACATAATGGAGTTCTGTTTTTTGTTTTTTATATGGTGTTTTGGTGGTGGGACCATAGACAGCCTCGTGTCCTTCTAGCTGGCCGTTACATTGTTCTCCTGTGTCTGTTCCAGCACTCGGGGATAAATAGCTCCAATGCCGAAGTGCTGGCTCTTTTCAATGTGACTGAGGCTGACGCTGGGGAGTATATATGTAAGGTCTCCAATTATATAGGGCAGGCCAACCAGTCGGCCTGGCTCACTGTCCTGCCAAAACAGCAAGGTAACAATGTTTTTGTTTTGTTCTTTTTTTTTTTTTTTCCACAAAGAAGGCTGGATATAGAAGCTGAAAAGACTTGGTGCTTTGGGAGACTGCAGGCAGCTTCTAGGTGACTGTGGCCTTGGTATATTCATCATGGTCTTTCTTTGGGGATGCAGCTGGCGTCATGTCAGCGGCCATGGAAAAATGCCCACGTGTGCAAGCGCTCGCTCTCATTTTCGCTGAAGCTCGTCCTCCACCCCCACCCAGTTTTAAAATTGCTCCTCTGGTTGGTCTCGTTTGGGCTGCACGGTTCCCCTCATTACTGCACCCGAACTCCATTTAAACACACACCCTGAAGGCCTGTGCGTGGTCCTGGCGTTTCAGCAGAAATCAGACCTGCAGATTTTGAGGGAACTGTTAGCACAATGCAGCGTGTCCCATGAAATAGCTTTTCTTGGTCGTTCGGCAGTGACCTTGAATTACCCTCGGACCACCCCGAATTCGGGGAGAGAGCATCTTCCTGTGTGAATACACTGCTGGATGCTTCAAAGCCATGGACTTTCCTAGTTTGTCCTGGCGCACCTTCAAAAGTTTCTATTAAAAAAGAAAAGTCCAGGTTCTCTGCTGCCCAGATCCTGCTTTGCCTGCATTTGCTTCCCGTGGCGTGGAAGTCAAGATGGCTGGTCAAGCAGGAATCAGTAACCAGAGCCTGGACGAGGCCGGGCAGCCTCCCTCCCTGGTCAGGTTCCCTCCGCCTGGAGGGCCCTGAGGTGGCCACCTGGCCGGCGGGGCGGTGTTCGGTTTTACAACCCAACAAATGAGACATAACCCTCCCTTTCTCAAGGTGGGAGTCTAGCCCACAGGACCAGAGCCCAGCCCAGTCATTTGGGGGCCATACTCTTGGAAAACCACCCCAAACTTGAAAACTAAGCAAAGCCACGAGAACGGGTCTCTGTGGGCCAATTTTTCCATGTGTTTGATTGCATGCGTGTCTAGGTGGTGAAGCCGGTGTGGTGACGGGCCTGTGGAGATGAGCTGTCGATGTCGCTCCGTGTCGCTCGGTTGTGGGCTTTGTGGATGGGTGCAGGTGACTGCCAGCGGCCAGGAGTCCCCGCTGCCATGCCTCGTGGTCCCGTGGCCCCTCCACGATCATTGCTGTGTCGTCTAGCCTTTTCTCTTGCTTCCCTTGTTTTCTAGGCTGCCGGTGTTAACACCACGGACAAAGAGATTGAGGTTCTCTATATTCGGAATGTAACTTTTGAGGATGCTGGGGAATATACGTGCTTGGCGGGTAATTCTATTGGGATCTCCTTTCACTCTGCATGGTTGACAGTTCTGCCAGGTATATACTGCTCTTCCTCTCCGTGGTTTTTTTTCCTTTTCTTGGTTGATTGCTATGTAATTAACACAGCTTCTGTTCTCAGAAATGGCCCCTTTTATCCCTGCGTAAAGTTTAAAAAAAGACACTTAAAATTATCCCCCGGGAATGAGAAAGTTGCTTTGGCAATTTACTTACAACAAGATCCCATACTTGCCTTTATGAAATGTCCCCCCTTTAAACCCAAGGGGATCATATACTTTCAGAAAGCCATCGAGTGTCCAAATTTGTCCATCCCCATTTCTCTTAATGAATTTAAACACGCTTGTGAAATTCAAAGGGATGTCAAATTCCATTTTGACAAAACCCACATGCACATCGATGACTTTCGTTCCACCTTCTGCTTTAGTGAGATGTAAATAGATGTTGAGGTACCTGGGGAGAAGCACCCCAAATGTAGGGCGTACAGAAGCAGTGTGTGACCTGCCTTGGGAATCGGTGTCTTCTGCATGTTGCCGTAGAATGACTCTCTGCTGGCTTTGACTGCAGCGCATGCCCCTGCCATCTTGGGCTTGATGCAATTTCTGCTAGCAGAGAAATTGACATCCGGGAAGCCCATTGCCTGCACACGGCTGCTGCCTGACCCTTTAACCGCATCTCTGTCCTCGTCAGACTTTCTCCATCCTCTCTCTGCTGGGGCCTCTACTTCATTGTCACTGCCTCTGTGAAACTGAGTAGACTGTGGTTTGCCAGCTCTTGATGTTGCACTCCAGTTATTAATTTCTTATTTTTAGAACAGTGCCTACCTGCATGCTTATTTTATATCTAGTAAATACAAATCGATTGTTTCATTTGTGCTGTGCTGCTGAGAGGTCTGACTCTCTTGCAAGTATTTTTCTGATTAAAATGTATAAGCATTAAATAATTCCATTGCATCCATTTTCCTTTGGTTCTGAATCTGCTCTGTGAATATTTGCTTCTGCAACAAGGAGATACCTCTTACGTTGAGCTTGCTTTTACGTGCAGTTTTGCCTTTGCAAGTTTTGCCCTCTGGGCCCTTCTTAACCAGTTTGCCTGACAGTGCTGCTAGCACATTAACCAAGAATGCAGACTGAAGAAAGTAGTATTTGCAAGTGCGCTGCTTGTAGAGTGACCATTGAGGACTCAGGAGGGAGCGGACTACTGGAAATTGATAGAAGAATGTGCTTAATTAAGTAATTACATGTCAACTCACATCAAGTACCATTACTATTATAAAAGTTACAGTGACGTAGCAGTATAACCAGATACCCCCAAATTCTACTGGTTATTGATTAAGAAATACTACAAACTTTATAGTATGGACAAAATGATGCTATACTATAAGCAACTCAGTCTTTATATTAAATACATTTGTTTGTTTCACTGAATAATATGCTGGACTATATTAAGGCGTCTGAAAAACGCCCACTAGAGGACTGTGTATTTCACTTCCTATAGACCGTTGTCATCTGGGATAAATCACCCTGTGGCATCTTCCCTCGGAAGACTGTACCCGAACAAGACCGAGGCTTGGACGCTGTCCTTTTAGAAACAAAATTGCCCCTATTGAGCATTTCTAGTTTGCTTTACGTTAGAGCCCTACAGGAAGCCAGTCCTTTTTTGTGGGGACCGGCTAATCTACTCTGTCCAGAATTCTGGCAGAACGTGGCAGAACCTGCCCTCTGTACCTGGCTGGCAGCCCACCCGTTACTGGCTTGCAGAAGCCCCCTGTGGCTAGTGGCCACTGGGTCCTGTGGGGAGCCGGGAGCCCTTGCTGATCGACCTGCCTGTGGGCGGGGCTCCTGTCGCCACGGTCCACACCGTTGTGTAGCACTGAGTTATCTGGGAAACCTGTCCTGCCTTGGGAATGGTTTAAAGTGCTGTGGATTCCTCTAGCTGTGCCGGGAGGCATCAGTTCTGTGTTCTAACTCTGTGGCCTGCTTATCTGTTCCTCCCTGTAATCTGCAATCTAGCTCCCCCAAGAGAAAAGGAGATCACGGCCTCCCCAGACTACCTGGAGATAGCCATTTACTGCATAGGGGTCTTCTTAATCGCCTGCATGGTGGTGACTGTCATCCTGTGCCGCATGAAGGCCACGACCAAGAAGCCGGACTTCAGCAGCCAGCCGGCTGTGCACAAGCTCACCAAGCGCATCCCCCTGCGGAGACAGGTAACAGAAAGTAGATAAAGAGTTTGAAGAACTTTACTCCTCCCCCAGCCCAGCCAGCCTCGGGTCTCTTCCTCTGCTCCGACTCATGCATTCTGTGCGCCCGCCCGTGTGAGCGGTTTAAGAGCAGAGGTTGCCGCCCAGTTCCTGTCTCGAGCTTGGAGATTCAGGCCTGTGCATCTCGGGGTCACCTGAGTCCAGTTGCAGGATGTACAAGCCTACGAGGGTCTGAGAACTGACCAGCAGGACCGAACGGACACCGGGAGGCAGCGTCCGGTGTGTTTAGTGAGAACCACGTGTGTGGTGAATTCAGAGCGGACGCCATTTTGTCCTTGATCTGAAACCTTTCTGGAGGCAGGTTCGTGGTTCAAGCTCTTTGACTTACTGATTAAGTCAAGGCCCGAAACCTACGCCCTGGAGGTGACTCTGAATTTCTACTTGACTTAAGCTGGCCCGTGATGTCTTCCTAAACTGAACTTTGGCTCACGTTTTCTGATTTTATGGTCGATTATATAGATACGTTATGTCATTATTAGTAGTTGATATATGGCTGAGGATTCACTGGTGGAGTGATTTTTCTAATTACATGGGCGATGCTGGTTTTTAACTTGGTGCTTGGTCTTCGGTGGTTGCTCTTTGCCTGAAGGTACCTTCTGATAGGTATAATTTTGCTTGGGGAAGTGGGGTGAGCTAGAGCCTACACTCCTGCCTTTACCCAAAGCCCTGCAGAGCTGAGCAGGACAGGGCATGCGTGACCTCTGCCCCCTGCGTAAAGGTGGTGGGCAGGCAGGTGTGAGCAGAGTGTTTATCAAAGTATTTGGAACTTGGTTCCAGTGAAGGGATTGCAAATCCCTGCTCATTCTGTAATGCACCTGGAGGATTTGGGGTACTCCCAGCCCTGCTTCTCGGACTTCAGGTGGGGCTGCCATTCCTGGAGGAGGCATCAGGAAGGAGTAGGAACCGGACGGTCAGCAGCAGCTGTGGCAGGGTAGGCTGCCCTCGGTCCAGTTACAAACCCCAGGCTTGGTCCTCGCTGACCTGTGTAAAGCCAGGTCTTTCTTCCTGGGGGTGCTGAGGATAGCATTTGGGGTGGGGTCAGGTGCAGGGAACGCCTGAACTGTGTTAAAAGCAAGGGGGAGGGGTTACCATTTGTCACTCCTGCCATCAGATTTGCTGTTATTAAGATGACACCACCTTCGTTCTTGGGAGCCCAGTCCCACTCTGGACTTCAAGGACCTTTGGGGGCCGGGGCTCCCTCTCCCACCTGCCTGCCTCCACCAGCTCCCCCTGGTCATCTTGCTGCCGCCCTCTGAGAGCCTGGCCTTACGGATTTGAAACGGGGGGTGATGTTCCCACTGCTACTATTTTTTGTCTAATAGGGAAAATGCTACCTTCTGGGAGAAAACTGTCATGTGGCGTCTCTAGGTCACTGTCCCACAGCTATTTCATCCTCTTCTTTTCTGCAACGGTTACGTGGTCTTTTTACTCGATACACGAGCGACAGGTGCCCCGGAAACCGCCTTGACCAGCCCTGGCCATCTGCTTTCTTTTCTCCGACCGACAGCCCTTCCTCGATGTCCCTCTGCTCCGGGTGGTCGTTTGTGTGCTCTTGTGTGGCTGAAGAGAACACTCAGTCTCCTCCTATCTTCTCCCTCCTCCATCCTCGCTTTCTGAGGGCTGGTCTCACCCAGGATCCATGTCACGCCTGGTCTGTCCCCCTCACGAGGGTTGTTGGGGTTATTAGAGTGGCCTCATGTTTGCCTGGGGTCAGCGGTGGGCGAGAAATGGAGGAAAGTCCCCTGGCGAAGCCAGTCTCTGGGAGATGAATTTATCTGGGGAATGTCGCCATCCCCGCTGCCCATCAGTCAGGGAGGAATGTGCCTCCTCTCTGGGGACGGAGATGCCTATCAGGGCCCGCATGAAAGAGGGTCATTGGGCTGTGGCTGGAATGAAAATCCCCGCGAGGCCAGCAGAGATCTTGATGACAGAGGAAATACCTCAGGGATGCCAGGCGTGCCTCTACCTGGTGACAGGTGAGCTCCCAGGCATTTACCGGGAGCTTTTCCTGCTGCGCTGGCCCCACCCCCGCCCCGCACAGGGAGCCCTCAGTGTCTTGGGATGGGTCACATTTGACCTGCTGGGCCGGGACCCTGGCCCCTGCCCCCCACCCCGCCCCCTCCCCCCCTCCCCCTCCCACACCCACACCCACACGGCTTCGCACTCAGTTACATCTGTCATGCTCTCTTCGCAGAACAAGAGAAGTGGGGTGTGTGTGTGTGTGTGTGTGTGTGTGTGTGTGTGTGTGTGTGTTCCATTGTGAGTTTTTCCTTCTTGGCATCTAATCTATACTGGACTTACTGGCATGAGACAGATATTGCAGTTTATGTTATGTTGTTTCAAAACTGTTTTGCTCCAGGAACAAAGAAGAAATCGAAGGTTTCGAGACTGTGCTTTTGATGCTTGGGGAAGGCAGTGGCCTTTCGGTGGGGGCAACCCGGTGGCCCGTGGGGCCCGTGTCCCTCTCGCAGGGCCGGGGCTGGGGCATCTGCCGGGTGCCTGCTCCCCTGCTTGTCCTCTGGCAACAGCTCTCTCGCAGGTCTCCGGGGCCACTGGGGACAGCGGCCATGGCCCTGAGAAGCAGCTCTGCCCAGCCAGGGCTCCCAGAGGGCTTCACTGTCTGTGCCGCACACGGCATTTGGGCGGCGGGCGTGGGGGTGGCGGGGAGGCCGCCTGGAAGGTGAGGATGTTGCTTCAGGGGCGGGGCTGTTGCTGGTTTTGCTGACTCAGGTTTTCAGTGAGCGCGTCAAGTTCTTTCTCTGGAGCCAGCAGCTCCCGCAGGGCAGGGTGGAGGTGTAAGTGTCCCCTTGCAGGTAAGCTCGTCTCCTGGGAGCAGGGGCACGCGGCGTGGAGCTCACACTGCCCCTCACCGGGGCCCTCTTGGGGTGTGTTTCTCAGGCTGCGGTTCCACCTTCTCCGTTGCTGGTGCAGGGAGATCGGACACTAGAAGAAAACCAAGAGCAGCCCAGGACGGATCTTTGAGGCAGATGATGTGTTCCGGGGATGATGTCGTCAGGATGAAGCGGGGTTCATGCCATTTTGGGGTTGCTGTGAACAGTGGGCATTAAACACCAAATTGGGGAAGGGATGGTTCATTTCCGGCAGCTCATTTGCTACCTTGCACCCAAACATGTGACCTCGGAATTGTCTCTGGATTTGGACTCAGGAGAGCTCGCTGGTCCCCTCAAACATCTGGGTGATCACAGGGGCTGTGGGGAGCTTGGCCAGAATGTGCCTCGCCCCTGGGCTCCTGCCTGCCCCCACTCGGCTGTCTCTCCGCTCAGCCTCCGAAGGACATGCCCGTTCACCTGGCATCTGACCCCGGGTGTGGCCGATGTGATCTGAGAACCAGCCCTGCGGGTCCATGGGCCTTGGCTCTGACGGGCTTCCCCATGGAGTCTGCAGAGGTTTGGGGGCGGAGACCTGCTAAGGGACAAAAGAGCGGGAGAACCCGCTGCCTCCCCTAGTTACCTGAATGTTGTGAAGGGAGAAATGCTCCATTTCCAGAGAGGCTCCATTTCCAGTCAGCCACGTGACTTGAGGTGGTTGTGGTGGGAGCCTTTTGTGGGGCTGCAGGGAGCAGTGCGCAGGGCTTATCTCAAAAATAGGGCAACTCTGGGCCTTGTGTCTGGTCTGGGGACGTGGGACCACAGCCTGCGGCCCAGAGGCTTCCTCCGACTGGCTGTTGGAGCAGTCTCCGGAGCAAACACACAAATAAGCCTCACGCCTGCCCGCGGCGTCTCTGCTCCTGCTGTTCCTTTCTCTGGGGGTCCCTGTAGCTGTTCTCTATAATCTCGTATAAAGAGATAACACTACTTCTTGGTGGCCCTTGAAAGAGAGAAGAAAAAACCACTTCCTCACTTAATCTCCCACGTGGGCCGTGGAATCCCACAGAAGGCACATTTAGCTAAAAGCTTGATTTATGGCACGTGGTGAAGAGATCCCAGAAAGTGAGGAAGCTGAAATGGTTGCCTGCCAGGATTGGGGGGAAGAACGGTTTCTTCGAGTGTTAGCGTTTATTGTTTATAAAAAACCTAATGATCACTCTCCATGGAGTCTTTTTAAATTAGATAAAAAGGAGACTCTGGAAATGAAGAGAAATAGCTGGTAAAGGGGGACTAGGATTTTGTGCAGAAAACGAAGTAACCATCTAATAGGGCTTGAATTAGTGAAGGGACTCTCGGTAGGGGGTGGAGGGGCATTGCCTGAGGGACAGGATGGGGGGGCACTCTGGTGAAACCCCGGTTTCCTTGGAGGACCCTGGCAGGGGCGTGTGCCAACCCCGGCCACAGGTTAGCTATGGAGTGCAAGGGAATGAAGAGAAAGCCAGTTCTGTTTTACAGTCCCAGTGGGGATTTTAAAAGCATAGTAAAAATACATGGAGGTAGAATTAAGATATTCCTCAGTAGACAGTGATCCAATTCTATCATTTCTTATACTTTGGACATTTTCTTACCTTTTTTCCCCATTGTGTTTTTTATAAAAGTATTTTCCAGATTTGTACATGGACTTGAAACCTCATTCCTTAGCCTGAGCAAAATTTCCATAAGTGACCAGAAATTGCATACAGGATTTAACATTTGTAATAATGATGACAGTAACATTTGACAATCATTCACATTAAAACCCTGTGGAGACACCGTTTGGGGAAAAGTGTGTCCGTGTGTGAACTTCTGCCTCAGTGGATGGGCGAGGATTCCTTTTGGGTCATAGTTAGCGGCTGAGCAGCTAACTTTGGGCTGAATGTTAGGTTTTTCTCTTCTGGAACTATTTGCCACTGTACTTTCCTCCTGCCCTGACAGCCTTAGAATGAGGGGGTACTCAGGCAGCCTGGACCCTCAGAAGTGGCCGGCAAGCAGGTGTATTTCCTATCGTCGGAACCAGACGAGGGAAGAGGATGTATTTGAGAAATAACCATTTTGAGAGACGTAGACCGAGTGGGCGGGTGAAGCCCTGCGTGGTGCTGGGTGGAGAGGAGCTTCCCATGTGACTGAGAGTGAAGATGTGCTTGGAAACCCTTGATAGTTTGCCTCGTGCATTCAGTGATCTAGTTACTGAAACTGAAGTTGACAAGAGGCAATTGATTTTCCCCAAATGGCCTGGGCCCCAGTAGTGCCCGAGGACTGAGGAGCAGCCAAGAGTGGGCCCCAGGGCCTGGGTCTCAGGTAAACTTGAATGAAGGCACTGGGAACTCCTAGAATGCCTTTCACACCCAAATCCTAGAGCCAGTTCTTGAGCTACTCTGCTTTATAAGAGATGGAAGAAATACTGAGGCCCTGTTTTTTCTGAAAGTTTCAATAGAGTCCCACAAGTACGGCGTTGATTCACGAGCTGAGCTGGTTACAGGGAGCTTGACTCTCCCAGATCAGTAAGGGGGAGGCAGAAGTGGGGAGTGAGTCTCCGGGTCTTTCTGTCCTTCAGCGACCATCTTGAGGAATTAGGACAGAAAGAAGACTCACGATCTCATCAAGCGCTGTCTGAAGGTGTTGGAAAACGGGCCTTAGGGACATATAATGTGGGTGAAAATTAGTACCGCATAGATAGGAGCACAATGGAGCACAAATGGACTGGGTTTTGCGCCAACATTCGTTCCCAAACCTTTGGCCAGCCCCTCCTGTTCCACGTACGAGTTGACCGTCTGGCTGGGCCCCGAGCTGCGTGCAGGCTTCGCAGGGGAGCCAGAATTACATCTCCGTGTCTTTGCATTTTGTATCCAGGTTTCTGCTGAGTCCAGCTCCTCCATGAACTCCAACACCCCCCTGGTGAGGATAACGACACGCCTCTCCTCGACAGCAGACACCCCCATGTTGGCTGGGGTCTCTGAGTATGAACTGCCAGAAGACCCAAAGTGGGAGTTCCCAAGAGACAAGTGAGTCCTTCTGCCAGCCTGTCCCCAAGTGGGGATGCCAGGTCACCTGAGGTCACCTGGGGCTGTTGACTTGAGATTTTCTTCCTATGACTCTGGCCCACAAAGGTTTTGCTCTGATGATGTCAACAGGAGTTTGTGAGATTCTATTTCTAAATAACCAACTCTTGGAGAAGAATTGACTCTTTTTAGTAGTTCTTTTAAAACAGAGCTACCAAGCTGTGACACAAGTGATGAATAATCTTAAACACAGTTCAAGGAATCTCCTGTCTCAGCAAGATGGCAGCCTCTTTGCATTTTGTTCCTTTCTAGCCATTTCAAGTCCAATCAGATCAAAGTAGAGTCGTGTTTATAAATCAGAGCTGACACCCCCTTTTTCTGGTTCCTAGAATGTGACTACTCTGAAGTTCATTTCTTTGGAGAAGTTAGGTGGAGAATATAAATTGCCTGAAAATCTTGACTCAGTCTGGCTGTTTTTAATGTACCATTGGGCCAAGAAGCTTTGCAATATGGTACCTGACTCAGATTTCCTGTGAACATAGTATTTGCCTTTCTGGATGATAGAGAGATATTCCTCTTGGTCAAAGTGTGGCCTCTGGGCTCTGTTGAAGTACCCCTGGGAGCTGTGTATCTCTTGGTCGGGCTTTAAGAACATGCATTTGGGCTCTCCTGGGCTGGTTTTAACCTTCCTCCATGGCCAGTGGTGGCTGGGTAACTGTGCGTGAGGCACGGTGCTCTGGAATAATTCCTGCACAGCGGAGACCCTGGGACAGACCTCCTAGCACTGAGCACCGTTCTTGTGCTGGCTCCCTCCTTTCCACTCCCTTCACATATGGCCATCCCGGAACTCTGAACTGCAGAACTCAGCGGGTCCCCAGCCCCCTGCTGAGTCCAGACCCCCCCCCCCCCTTTGAAAGGCAGGAGGCTGGGTGCTACAGGGCTGGCTCTCGTTCTGGGGCACCTCCTGGAGAATTAGCATCTGAGCCGCTGGGAGGCTGGAAGGTGACCTCACACACTCAGCATCAAGTCACCGGAATAAGCACTTCCCTGGCTGGTGGACTACAACCCTGTTTGTCTCGACGCTTGTGGGGTGTATGTCAGAAAGAAGCGTTTAATGACGATAGAAAGACCTCGTGTGCACAGTTGGAAATACAGGGAGAAGCTTTCCCAGGGGCTGGAGGCCAGGAGCTCTATTGGCAGGAGAGGGGCTTCCACAACACGTGCCATTTTGATGCACACGTGCCACACGGGCTGTGTTTCTCAGCAGCTGGTGACTGTGCCCCATGAGCTGGACCAAGCGACTGTCCGGATAGCCTGTTGGTGTTAGCAGACGTAACCCTCAGTGTGTTTGTGTAGCGCCTGAAAAGGCCATGCATTCATTCCTGTTTATTGGACATGTCCTGGGCAGGCGCAGAGGAAACGTAAAGAATGGTTTCTTCCCCGTGGGAGGTGGAACGAGAAAGGGGCTGTTTCTCTTGAGCCCTCCCCACCCCTCCATCTGCTTGGGCCCCTAGGTGGGTTTGTGGCAAGTTCTGTCGTGCCCAGGGCTGAGGTGTGAGCTGCCACCCTATTTTAAGGAGCTGCAGCTCTTGGTTCAGTGCCCAAGCCCCTGCCACCTGTGATGCTGAAGCCAACAGTGGACTCTGTATGTGCCGGGCTGGTCGCTCTGCGGGGGGACCCTGTGTGTGGAAAATCTGAGTGCTGAGCATTTCAAAACAGTGCGTAGCACCGATGTAGGTGGGGCAGATTTCCATGAATGAGGGCTATTTAGAAGTCGTTTATTAGATGGGAGGCCGAAGTTACACAAAGAAAGCCTTGTTAGGCTGGGAGTAGCTGGGCAATTGGACATAAATTAGCCATTTTTCCAATGCAAATGTTTACTTTCTGCCAAGATATTAAATTTAATTTTAGTTCAGAGTGGAGACGGAATGAGCTCAGCCTAGTGTGTGCTGCCCTCGTCTTTATGTTGAGCGTTTGCAAACCACTGTGTACTTACCGTAAACACCCTTTACTGAGGGCAGCCCAATATTGGGCTGTGTTGCGCTTGAGTGAAAAACTCACGTTCATAGGTGCTCCGAAGAGTTCTCCATTCTGGGGCTTCTGGAATGTCCAGGGTTGCTAGATGGCCACGAGTGTGAGAACATTAAGGGCTTCCGAGCTCAGAAATTGAGTTTGTTGTGTTCACTGTGGATTTTCTTCATTGTTAATTCAGGGTCATAAGGATTTCTAAGCTGTTAAGTTAAAAAAAAAGATATTCTCCCTGATTTCTAGAAGTTCTTTTTTTTTTTTTTTAAGATTTATTTTTTATTTATACATACAAGCTGGGGTACAGGCCAGAGGTGTGGGGCGGCGAGAGGGTTCACCAGAGACAGAGCAGGGAGCAGAACAGGCAGGTCAGAAATACACTGCTGAGGGGAGCAGTGGGCGAGGCAGGAGAGGTCTGCCGCACCATGTGGGATTCTCCCTGGCCGGGCGTTGAACTTGCGTCGCCGCTGGCGACAGCTCCACAGTGCAGCGCTTAACCACTGCGCCACCAGGGAGGCCCCAGATTTCTAGAATTTCTTTAGCAAAACTCTAGAGATTCCTTGAAATGTGTTTAAGATTCGTCACTTGTGACCGTGAAATCCATTGGTATTTGACTAATAGGGATTTTAAAGACATCACAGACAAAAAGAAGAACAACTTTTCTGTCTTTCCTTGAGACATTCTAAGTTACGACTATTGGATTGACTGGAGATCAAAATCTCCCCCTGAGAGCACTGAAGCGAGCTGACCACCTCACCACTAGGACACCTTCCTAGAAAAGAAACTGAGGCTGCAGATGTGAAACTGAGGAGCTGTTCTGCCAGCAATTGACATCCCCTAAACGTCACCAAAACACACTCCAGCGTGTGTGCCCCAGGCCTCATTAGTTCCATATGATAAATGCTCCATGCTTTCGCAAGCCGCTGAAAGATTTTTATATTTAGTCCTGGAATTTGCCTAGCTACCCCCTCACCCGGTGCTGTGCACTAATCCCCTATTTACACTTCCAGGCTGACGCTGGGCAAACCCCTGGGGGAAGGTTGCTTTGGCCAAGTGGTCATGGCTGAAGCAGTGGGAATCGACAAAGAGAAGCCCAAGGAAGCCCTTACTGTGGCCGTGAAGATGCTGAAAGGTGATGGAGGGGCGGCGAGCAGGTGGGGGAAGGGCAGCAAAGCTTATCAAGAATGTGCCTTTTGTGCCCTGTCAGCTCTATCGCGGCCGGGGTCAGAGAGCACATAGCTGACCCAGGGGTCGAGAAGTTTTCAGTATAAATCAGCATCTTGGACAGACTATTTATCTTGAGCTGTGTGCACTTAGGGAAAAGAAAAGCCGGTTTTGTTAGAAAGTAGCCATCCCCTAAATTGTGTTATTTTTCGATTCCTTGTAGATGGCTGGGATTCTTTCTCCACCTGTATTTGTGCTGAGAAAGTCTCAAGTCCCATCTAATTAATTTAGGCGGGTGTTGGTCCCTCCGACTGAGGACCCAAACTTTAACTTGCAAAGAGAGGAAAATGGGAAGAAGCGGGGGAGGAGGGTGCTGGGAGAGAGGAGACCACGCCTTCTCTTTCTTGCGAGGAACAAAGCAGGAATCACACTGTCCCGAGCTCTCTTAGTTGAAAAGCTCCAGGCTCCGAGCAGCGCTGGCGCTGGTGCAGATGCTGAACCTTCCAGGACGTAGAATCAGTTACCCAAGCTGTAACTATGTTTGGGGGCGTCTGCCCCTTCGGCAGGAACCTCAGCCCCACTTCCTGCCCACGGCCAGCAAGCTTGAGGACCTTCCCGCGAGCAGCTCGTCCTCTGGCAGGGTCCTTTATGGGGAGTGACAGGGCATAGTCACGCGGTGAATCCACCGTGAGGGTGCCAGGAAGCTGAGTCTGCTCCTGTGTCTGAGCAGAGTCTGTTCTTGGCACTTGGGGCGCCTGCCATGTCGGAGGTGCACCGAGAGTCGGGGGATTCTTCTTGTGTGGGTTCTCATGGGAGTGTCACCATGTCCTTCCCCAAGGGGAAACTGCGGGCTGGAAATAGACACAAATACGCTGACTTTTTGCTTTTTCTCATCTACTGTTGAGGATGGCTCTTCAGGAAAACTAGGCTGTCAAGCGGCTTCCCACCCCTGGGGCGCCTCCTGGCTACCACCTACCTTGGGGTTCCTGGCCCGCCAGGGCAGCAGGTGTGGGGTGTTCTTGGCAGCCACTGGCCAGGGACCAAGGCCCCTGTGGGGAAGACCCAGCCTTCCTGCCTCTTTTCGGTGCTTCATATTTTGGGGGTACAGGGCCCAGAAGTACCTAGGATATTGCAGGAGGGAGCTGTGGCGGTTGAGTTTCTGGCTGCACCCAGGCTGGCCTTCCCTGTAGGATGGGGAAGGCATAGCCCCATTCTGACAGGCAGCGTGTGCCTTGGAGCTGGAGGAGAACACCCTGAGCGGCGGGCACGGTGCCCTCCCTCTCCGCGGCGGGGCTCAGCTCTCCAGGCGCGCCAGTGAGGGCTGCACACTCAGTCCTGCTCTCCCTTCGTCTCGGGGTGCTCAAAAATTCTTTGCAACATGACTCTTATCCCTGCCCTTGTTTCATTGTTTCAGTGAGTCCGGATCTTTCTGTATGGAATTTGTCACCGATGGGGCGTGTGAGTCATTCCGCTTTTTAGAAGCTGTGAGCACAGGGACACAGGGCTGAGGCCATGCTGGCTTGACTTGACAGAGCCGAGGCTGGTAAAACTTGCCTTTTTGGGGCCACAGTTCCCTTGGAGAAGCCCCTAGGGGGCACAGAAGGCCTCCCACTCAGAATGCGCATGCCCGCACCTGGTTGGTTGGTGCACAGGGACAGGGCACAGGGACAGGGCGCTCTGCGCTGGGCCTGAGTGTCCTTGGGGCACTTGGTCTGGGCAGTGCCTCTGCTTGCCTTCACCTGCCTCCCAGCGGCTCGGGCGCCAGGGAGTTTGATGCACTCTTGCGGGGCACCAGAGATCTTTCCAGAGGATGGAGTTATTTCACAATAGAGGCTGTGCCCCCCAGATCTGTGGGGTTTGTTGGAAAAGAAGTGGCCTTTGCTCAGAGGCCTGTGTTCCAGACCTAGTTTTTGACGCCACAGTAGTGCTTTGACAAGGAGCCAGGCAGCCCCCACCTGCGCCTTTGCCTCCTCCCCAATAAAATGAGGGGGTTGTTTGGAAAGTCTGTTTTGAAATTCTTCATGCCGTTTGGACTCTGCTCACACCTGCCGACAGCAGCCTCCATGGGTTAGAGGAAACTGACTTGTAATGTACCTGATGTTCGCAGACGATGCCACGGAGAAAGACCTGTCAGATCTAGTGTCCGAGATGGAGATGATGAAGATGATTGGAAAACACAAAAATATCATTAACCTCCTTGGAGCCTGTACTCAGGATGGTGAGTGCTTTTACCCCAATACTCGGAGGTGCAGAGCTGGCTTCATTCTGGGTCTTGCTTACAGGGTAACTTGGGGTCTTTAAAGTTCTCTCCAGAATCTCTGAGGATGGTGTTCCCAAACACAAGGGACTTGGTGACCTTTCCTGGGGGGGCTGGGGAGCGATGGCTAGGCATTGACTGACTTTGGATAGGTGGGCCTATGGGTGCTTACGGCATAACTGGAGGAGTTTAGAGAAAGTGGTCACCTTATGTTACTGTTCATAGTTGCTAAGAGATATCTCAAAATAGGATTTCCTATTTTGTTTGACAAGTTCTTCCCTTAAAGTGGGCATTCTAGAAGCTGTCTTGCTATGGATATCAGATAGCTGGATTCCCAAGACTATCTTAAAAAGGAAGAGTGTGTATAAAGGGACACGTTATCTCCCTTGGGCTGGGAGAGACTTGGCTTCTCTTGCTGAAGAGCTCACCTTTGCAAGTCTATCTGGGGTAATAAAGTTGAAGCAACCGGTCTTTACGCCAGAGGGGTTTCTCTTTAGAGCTGTGCCAGGAGTCAGAAGACTTTTCTGTAAAGAGTGATTGTAAATACGTTCAGCTTTGTGGACCTTCGTGTCCTCATGGACTATGCACCCCTGCTGTCGTGGGGAGAAGCGAGTGGACCTGGCTGTGTGCTGGGTACTGGCCGAACTTGGCTGTGGACCTTGGCTTACCATACTTTGGTCTGTACCATGGAGAAGTGACGGTGTGTGAGCCTGAGGACATAGATGCAGAAATGCTCATTGTGTGTTCCATGTGTGTTCAGACCTGGAAGCAACCTATAAGGAAATGACTAAATAAAATGTGGTGTGTTTATAGGACAGAATATGTGCCGCTGTTAAAAGGAATGATCTAAATTTATTTTTATCAGCCTAACTAGGTTCCGTGAGGATAATATATATGGAAAATGTTGCAGGGCTCTCCCTTTATTATTCATGCATGTGATTAAAAAGAATATATTGCTTCTTGGTGCCTGTGCGCATGTAAAATCATAAAATGAACTGGAAGGAGTCCATTTCTGACTGCTTTCCAAGAGGGCCCAGGTGAGAGAACGGAATGATCTGGAAGGATGCTCACTGCATCTTTACTTCTGAAAGACTTCCTAGATGGTCTTCAGCAAGTGTCCATTATCATTTGGGGGAAAGTAGAAGGCAGGTGCTCTACTCTTGCTTTTGCTTTTCTGTATGCCTAAAAAGAAGGCCAGGGTTGTAATAACTGAAGCCCCTTTGCTGAGTGCCTGGGTGGGTCCTGGCCTCGGCCTCAGGAGCTCCCCTTCTCCTTCCACAGGGCCGCTCTACGTCATTGTTGAGTATGCCTCCAAAGGGAACCTGCGGGAGTATCTGCGTGCCCGGAGACCCCCCGGAATGGAGTATTCCTACGACATCAACCGCGTTCCCGAGGAGCAGATGACCTTCAAGGACCTGGTGTCCTGCACCTACCAGCTGGCCAGAGGCATGGAGTACCTGGCTTCCCAGAAAGTGAGTCCTGCGCCTTCTCCTCGATGGGTGGATTCCGGTGCGGAACGTCTTTGAGGAAAACAGGCCGTGTGGATGTGTTCATTTCTAGGTCAAGCCCTTGCCTATCTTAGGCAACCCGGAAAATACTTACTGCATTATTCCCTGGAGGGCTTCCTCAGCTCTTTCAAGGCCTGAGCCTATAGAAACAGAAAAGGCATGTTTCTCTGACATGGCTGGTCGTGACCTCCTGGGATTCAGCTCCTGGGGAGCAGCAGGTGGGGGACCCCTGCCTGTGGTTCTGGCGATGGTTTTAGCTTTGTTTTGTGGTTATTGAGCTTTTGGACGTAGACTCTGGGTGTTGTGTTTGAGTTTGGAATGACCTTAATATTCTAAGAGTAAAGATAACACAGGGACTTTAGCAGCCTTGAGTCCTGGATATGCTCTGGGTTTATTTGGTTGCGTTTAGTGGGGTTAGACAGACTTGGCAGGCGCCCCCAGGGAAGTATCCCGCAGGCCACGCATGCCACTTGCTGTGGAACTTGACACATCTGCCCTATGGCAGAAGCGGTTCAGCAGGTGTTCAGAGGTGCTCGGGGGCATTTTGGATAACCTGAGACACCTGTTCTTAGCCCACACTCGGAACAGGAGGTGCCAGACTACCCCCTTGGGCAGGGGTGGTGGAACATGGAGAGACACCAGGAATTCTTCAGGCCCCAGAGAGGTGAGCGCTCGGTGGGCGTGGCCCCGGGGCCTGGACTGGGCGTGGCGCCGCGGGTCACGTGGGCGTGCGAGGCAGGTGTCAGGTGACCCCACCCGCAGATGAGGCCAGGTGCTTGTCTGTGCTGAGCAGGCTCACGCCGAGGTGACCCCAGTACTGTTTTATTCTTTGGTTCTGTTTTTTTTACTTTCGGGAGAGTCTGGTTTGCTTTCTTCAGATTCTTGTTTCTGGTGAAGGTTCCAATATAGAGATTTTAGGGAACTCATTAAGCGTTGAGGTCTGTGATTGTGTATGCGTGCCCATGTACATGGTGGGGGAGGGGAGCTGCCAGTTGAAAAGCCTCTGGCTTGAGGGGGTGACAGATCCGGAAAGGAGGACATTTGTCAAGGCATCAAAATGTCAATGTCCTGAAATACAAAAACACTGGGGACAATGTTCCAGACTAAAGGCGCCCTAAGAGAGGTGGTAACAGCACACCTATGTGGTCGTGGACTGGGTGCCACTGGGGGGAGGGGGTGGGGGGAGGGAGGGGCAGCTTGTCTGAAGGACACATACGAGCACATGAAGTTTGAGAGCGGACTTTATTAGCTAGTAGGACTGGGTCAGTGTTAAATTGGGAGGTTGGGGAGAGGGGTGGTGTGTCAAGATAGGTGTGTGCCCACATATTTAGAGTGAAGTGTCAGTGGGGCCTGCAGCTCACTTGCACGTGGTGCAGCTGTGAAAAGTGTGGTGTGGTTGTGTGTGTGTGACAGGTGTGTATTGTGCATATGTCTTGTTCCTGATGTCTCATGTGTTTAGTGTGTGTATGATGTGCTTGGGTATGGCACATGTGTCTGGTGTGTGTGTGCATGTGTGTGTGCATGCATGGGGCAGCTGGTGTGCAGAGAAAGAATAAATCAGCCTAGCAGCAAATCTGGCAAACATGCATCTCCATTGTCCTACTTCAGCTTTTCTGCAGCTTGAAATATCCCTAAATAAATCACCGAGGGGGCAGCGTGTCTGCAGCTGCCTGTTCTGACCCGCTGGTCTTGCTCACTTTATATCCCCAGTGGGAGAAGGGAAGGCCTTAAATTGGACTCAACAGGGCGCTGCTCCTGGCAGGAAGGCTGGCCTGCCCATTTTATTCATCCCTTCGTGAAGATTCCTGAGTGTTCCTGGTGTGGCCGCCTGGCGGCCTGGGTCAGGAGCCACCTGAAGTAATGGAACACACAGGCCTTGACCTTGTGGTGCAGGACCCGTGGGTGAGAGCAGGAGAGGTCAGCAGTGAGTGTGGCAGCAGAAACTAGTAAGAAGCCGAGAAGTCTCCAGGCGGAGTGGGGTCAGGAAGAGCCTGCGCTGTGGGAGGGAGGGGAGGCGGGTGGGCGGGGAAGGCAGTGGCGAGGAGGGTCTGGGATGTTCCTGCAGGCTGGTGCCCTGCTCATTCCCGCACCCAGACCCAGGGAGGCACCCCGGACTGGGGGGCCCCCAAGGGGTCAATTGCATCAGCTCGTGCTGTAAAGCTCGCCCTCAGAGGGGTTGGCGCCTGCGGCCTGTGGAAGGGTTCGTGGGTTGGATTCAGGCTGTGGGAGACCAGAAGAAGCTGGTTGATTTTGAACAAACTTTGCCGTCAGGGTCATCCACGAATTGAGATGTGGGGAAGGAGGGAAGAGGCCTCGAGAAAGACTTCTGGGTTTCCGTGCAGCCTGTCAAGAGGGGGAAGGCTTGGCAAGGCAGGGGATGGTGGGACAGGTTTTGGTGGAAAACCCAAGGCACAGTGAGAACCTGTCCTGCCAGGCAGACGTCAGCCAGACTGAGGTGCGGCGCTGAGGCTGCCTGCAGCGGAGGGTGTGGCATGGATGGGGTACTGGGGCACCATAATGAGGGCAGAGGCTGAGAAGAGGGTCAGGGAAGCTGGAGTCAAATCCTGAAAGCGCTCCGGGCCAGACACTGGATGCTGGGGGAGGGGAGGGGCCCCGGACACACCGACCAGGGCGTCGAGCCCCAGATGCACAGCGATGTGGTGGCCGTCGCGGGTCCCCTCGCACCCCTGGCCTGAGGGCCCTGAGAGCCTTGCCTTTGTGCAGCTGTGTGTGTGGTGTGGAGGGGAGAGAACTAAGAGCCCCGGAGCATCTTCAAATGGGGTCAGAAAACATGGCAGACTGGAAGTGCCTTCGTGACTGGTGTGATCGGGTAACCAGTGCCATTACTGAGCACGACTGCTTTTTGGAGCTGCCAGGCTGGGGCACGCAGCGCAGTGTCACAGGTAACCACAGAGCAACTCAGACAGGCACCAGGAGAGCGCCCCTTGATGGAGGATGCTGAGGAGTGTGGCCAGGAAGTCAGCTCACCCTCATGCCAGCCAGACCGGTGTGTCCGGGTCACTGTCCTTCCCAGGTGGGGACTGGCAGGTTCCCAGGATAAAGGGGCTGATTCCAGACCGCCGCTCAGCTCTCCTCCCACCACTCCCCCGCGCAGTTCCCCGTCCCCCTACGTCCCTCTGTCCCACTAGGCCCTGTCTCTCTCCCCCCTCAGGTAAGTGCTGCCTCGCTCCGTTCTCAAGTAGCCCCTCCCTCGCTGGACTCTCAGCTGGCCCCGCCTTCTCTCTGGGAAGGGGAAGGTCTCAGCACTCCTTGCTAGCATTTGCAGAAGAGCCCAGGGTGGAAGGAGCAGACTGTGTCCTTAAGGCTTTGCGGGTTCCAAAGCCCCTGCTGATGACCTCCCGTAATGAAGGACCCAGATCAGGTTTGGTGAAGATCTTAAAAATGATCTCGTTGGGGTGAACCTGCTCCCCCAAACGGAGGGCCTATTCCCGAGCAGAGAAGCAGGAAAGCCGAGATCCTGGCCTCCCACCCCGCTCCCGCCCAGCAGGCAGTGATGGGGGCGTGTTGGAGATCCCCCTGGAAGGGCGAGGGGGCGGTGAGCCCGTTGGCTCCTGCCCGTTGGGTGGAATTTTGAATTCGGCTCAGGAACTTTGGCTGGGCCAGGCTTCACGCAGAGTCCAGCGTGCAGTATTCCCAGATCATGCTCAGGTGTGGGGGAGGCAGTAAGGAAAGAAATGCGGTGGTGCCTACAGGGGTGTAATCAGGTAATGGGGTGCTGGAACCAAGCACAAATAGGAAAGCCTTGCTATTTTTAGTTCAAAGCACACTCATTTTTCTACCAACTCCCCAAACCAGTTATACCTCCTAGATGTTTAAGCCTGCACAGGCTTTTCTTTTCAAAGCAAGCCTCAACTTTCCCATCTATAAAATGGGTTTAACAACACCCGTCTCATGGCTTACCAACGGTTTAGTGCACTCAGTCACACAGAGGCACCCAGCGTGCGCCTGGAACTCGGGGTATAGTCATCCTCCCTGAGCAAGCCACTGACCTCCCCCAAAACACAAAGACAAAAACCTAGCACTGGGCAACCCGGTCCCTCACGGTGGGAGCCGGGCAGCTCCCTGTCTGGTGAGCGCTCAGGGTTCTGCAGATGATGGGAATTTGACTTGACCTGGTTTTCTCCACCGTGGCTCCCCAGCCTTGCCCAGCCCAGAGCTGCATGCGGGGCCAGGCCTGGCAGAGAGTGTGGACAGACAGGCGCTGGCCCTGGCAGAGGCCTGGAGAGAATGAGACTGGTTCTTTCAGGGGCACGGCCCCTGGGAAGCCCGGGAGGTGCAGGGATCGCCTGTGGAAACATGGGGACCTGCTGGGGTGCAGCGGCGCCATGTGTGGGCATGGGGGTCGGGCAGCGTGGCGGCCTGGTCTAGGGGTTGGCAGTGGGAATGGAGTGGGCGGACACGGGAGAGGCAGTTTGGAGATGAAAGGGAACAAACTCCGGCGGGGTGAGTGTGAAGGGTTCTGTGTACACCTGCCTCTCTGATCTAGAGGCCGAGAGAATACAAATTAGGAGTGGAGACCCTAAAATGAAAGTGTGCGAAGGACATCCCGTGGCCATTGGAAATGAGAACTTGGGGGCCAGGGCAGAGATGGGGCTTTGCGCACCTTTTGTGTGTATCTGAGAACCAGAGCCACAGGGTATGTGGGAATATACGGGGTTAGTAGGACATCTCCTCTATTTTGAGGGACAGAGGAGGGGCACTCGTCACGGAATCTGAGAGCACTGGGGGAGAAGAGACTGAGCCAAGAGGAGGAGGTTGGGGGACTCAGTGGGGAGGTGATTTCAAAATGCACAGAAATCAGCAGTGCCCACAGCTGGCAGAGGGCGAATGGATGCACTAGGTCACAATTAAGATATTCTCAGAAAGGGCTTCCCTGGTGGCCTAGGGGTTAAATCTCAGTGCCATCAACACTTGAGTTCAATCCCCGGCCAGGGAGCTGACCCACACGGCGCAGCAGACCTCTCCTGTCTTGCCCGCTGCTCCCCTCAGCAGTGTATCCCCGCAGATCCGCCTATTCTGCTCCCCACTCTGTCTCTGGTGAATCCTCTTAACCCACCCCCATCCCCCGCACCTCTGGCCTACACCCCAGTTCTTCTCTGCAAATAAATCTTTAAAAAAAAAAAAAGAAAGAGCTTCTCATAAGCTATTGGTGGGGGAGGGGAGAGGCAGGGGCCAGGGCTGGAAACAGGTTAGAATGTTTGAGGAGTAACAGGAGGTGAAGATGTGATACTCACATTTAACCTATTCCTCCGCACGTTTGGCCAAAAGGACCAAAGCGCAAGGATCGAGGTAAAAGATTTTTGGATGAACTAACCATACAGACCTCGTGCAGTGGCTGCGGTGGTGCCCTTGACGGCAGGTAGAAGAGACTGTGCTTACTTTCCCCCCCTCTGCTTTGCGAAGTGGCTGGGCCTTGGTTGTTTGTGCATTTTTAATTAGGAAACGCAAACCAGTTTTTGACTCAAAAATGAAAATTTCTGCCTGCATTATGAGAAGTGACTATGTCTCCTTTTTATTTGAAGCCTTTTGAAAAGAGTTCTTTCTCCGTTTCAGTGTATTCATCGAGACTTAGCAGCCAGAAATGTTTTGGTAACTGAAAACAACGTGATGAAAATAGCAGACTTTGGGCTGGCCAGAGACATCAACAACATAGACTATTACAAAAAGACCACGAACGTAAGTCTATGCTATCACACGGTGGGAGGAGGGGGCAGTGTGGAGTGTTCTAGACAAAAGATGATAGCTATTCCGAGCTAGAGTGACAATGAGGGCTCCTTCTCTGCCCCCGTTCCTCTTGCTTTGCCTTACTCTTCGCAAACTTCGCCTCTATTTTAGACACTGAATATGTGAAACACTCAGCCCCATTAGCAGCTTCTTTAGGATCTTGAAGAGCCTCTTTGTCCAGAACTTTCTTAGCAACGATAAGAACTGGGGAGTTTCTGGGTTAGTTTTTGCCGAGAAGGTTGCCGTGTGTGTCTTTGAGAGGCGAGTAAGCGTCGAGAGACTCCAAGGAAAGGAGATTTAATTTGGTCCCCAGATTGGTGCATCTCACCATGAAGGGTGGTCTCAGTGCCAGCGCACTTGTGCCCTAAGGATCAACCCTTAAACATCGCCAGAGCGCAGCTCCCGAGAGGCACAGGACACTGCTCCCTGCAAGCTGCTGAACACGACTGGTTTTAACGCATTGATTCCCACCTTCTCCCACCTTGCAGGGGCGGCTTCCAGTCAAGTGGATGGCTCCGGAGGCCCTTTTTGACAGAGTGTACACCCACCAGAGTGATGTGTAAGTGGCTCCCTTCCTCCAGTCTGTGCACCCAATTGAGTTGCAGAACGCAGCTTCTTGATGCTTTGTCTTTCTTCATCCTGTGGTGCCTGCTGGCTTCACACGTCCCTGGGCGGTGCAGCAGCCGACCTCGGAAGGGACGGGCTTTTGGATGAACTGATAGAGACCTTGTGCGAAGGCTGCTAACCAGTGCTCTGTCTCTAAACTGCCTTCAGAGCACAGGGGCGGTGGACCAGGCACCTCCTCCTGGCAGAGCGGAAGTGCCCACCTTGACCTCGGTATACATATACCAACCTGTGGGCCTGTCTTTGACCCAGTAAAGAAGGAATCCTGAAACTTCTCCCGCTGCTTGAGGGTGGGCTGTTCCATTCCCCTGTCTCGGGGTTTGGCCTGGCCTGGCCACGCTGAGTGGGGCTCGGTCCGTTCAGAGGGTCTCCGCGGGCCTGCTCGGCTGTTGCCCCATGGTTAAAGTGGTCTCCTAGCCTCCTTGATAACTGAAGTACAGTGAATGTTGGTCTCACAGGACATTTCTGATAACAGTGATGTTATCACACTGAAAGATACGGGTAGGTCAGCTTGCGGTTGCTGTTTTCCAAGTCTGGATTTGGAGATTTGGTTGAGGGATGTGACTGTTACAGAAGCTGGGTGCAGGGGGCGTCTTAGTGACTGTCTTTTGCAGGTTCTCCCAGGCCTGTAATTATTCCAAAATGTACAGTTAAATAGAAAGCAGTTGAGCGATTTGGCTGGCGAGAGGGAGGATTTCTGGGGCAGGCGCTGACTCTCCACTCCCTCGGGGTCCCCTCCACAAGCTTAGAAGGAAGGCGCCATGATCCCCCACGTTGGCAGTGAGTAGCGTCCAGACCTGGAGCTTTCCTTTCTGAAACTCGCCCGCACAGAGCCGGAAAGGCCGTGTCAGGAGCCACGCCCATGCGGGCAGACCTGGGGCTCAGGCTGACGAGGGCTTGTGAGTCCCCGGAGCAGAGCTGGGAGGGCGTGCGGGTCTCTGAGGGCCAGGTGCTGACTGCGCCCTGTGAGACGTGCCCCGCTCCTGTTGTGTGGAACTCTGCACTGCCGGGTCCTGCCATCCTAATCCCAGCCCCCTGCAAGCTGCCTCAGGACCTCGGTGAGGCAGGACCCGCTGTGCCGTCAGATGCCGGTTCTGGGGCAGCTGTTAGCTGGCGGATGAGCCCGCTGGCCTTATTCTGTCAGCTGCCCGCCGGCTGGGTCCTGGCCCTAGAGTCAGCCGCATCGGCTGAGGGGAGTCGGACAGGAGCATAAAGAGCTGTGAGGCTCGCAAGTTAGGATCCCCCCATTGCTGAGGGACTTTGTCAGTGTTAGAGGAACACACAGCCACTCCCCGGACCCCCCCGAAGCCGAGTACACAGCGATGGCTTCCCGTCACGGGCGGTTGCCAGGGATGGAAAGTTCTGTCGGAAATCCCATGTCATCATTGTTAGGGGGTGCTCCCCGGGGCGGACAGGGGCACGCAGATGACCCGCAGGGGACTCAGGTCATTCGTCTTTGAACTTAAGGAGCGAGTGGGTGTTTATTTCTTCACTGGGCCTGTTGAGGCTTCTGTGATTCAGATGGGTCGTAACACCGTTTCCTCCTTTCTCTGCAGCTGGTCCTTCGGGGTGTTGATGTGGGAGATCTTCACCTTAGGGGGCTCGCCCTACCCAGGGATTCCCGTGGAGGAACTTTTCAAGCTGCTGAAGGAAGGACACAGGATGGACAAGCCGGCCAACTGCACCAACGAGCTGTAAGGCCGCGTCTCCGAGAAGCGCGTGTCCTTGCCACGCCTCTGGCCCTTCTGTCTCCCAAGGCCCCTGGTTTTCTAAACATACTGTGCTAGGAAGGGGAATTGCTGAACCTTTCTGGGCTCAGTTCCAGAACTGAGATAGGCAGCTGGCATGGACAGCCATGACTGTCCAGAAGGAAGGACAGCATCCTGAGGAGGACAGAGGGGACGTCCCCTTCCGTCACGGAGGGTGTCGGGCTGCCCGGCCCAGGGCACCTCCCTCGGGGTGGGCTAGGGCGCGCCCTCCAGGCCCCTGTGCTGCTGTCTCTCCTCAGAGTGATGGGGAGACCTTGGCCTCACCCGTGGATCCCTCATACACAGTCTAGAAGGCTCTGGGGTTAAAGAACCAGAGTCATCTTTCCTCTGGGCCTGTGGCTGGCCCAGCAGGCCACGTGGACACAAAGCTTCTGCAGCCTCCTTGCCGGCAACTGCTGCTTCTAGCTGGACGCCATTGCGAGCAGAGGGGTGTCTGGTGCCTACATTTAGCCCCTAGTTGAGTGCGGGGAATTAAAGATTTGCCTCAGTGTCATTCTTTGAGTACCAGATCTGACTCTAAAACCATGCGCTGGTTTCTAGAAAAACCGACCCCACGCTGGAAGTAGAATTATGTTGTGTGTGTGACCTCTGTCTTGTACAGTAAGACCAGTGCTTTGAGAAGGAGTCTGTCCTCCTCCCTCCAGGATTAACTCAGAAGAATGATTGTCTATTGTGCCCCGCTTCATGGGGATTTTATATCAGTAATCCCAAGAGTGCCTTGCGGGGAACAGTGGACGTCTGATGAATGGCCACATTTTATAGTATATTATATAAAGGCATTTATTGTGCAGCTTGTCATTCCTATGGCTCTCTCTCATATAGAGGGTCTGTCGAAACCCATAATCAAGATAAGGCTGGGAACCCAGGCCTCTCCGAGGGTTAATCAGGAAGTGAGTTCTTGGCCCAGCGATGGCAGATTGATTCAGAGAAACCTGTCCTGAACGTTGTGGTTTCCAACCTTCTTTTTTTTAAAACTGAGGAAGCTTTGTCTGCTAGAATCTTTAAAATAAAACCCAAAGTGTCAGACAGATAGAGAAGAGCTGCCTTGGGCTAGGCGGGTGTTGCTGGGGGCGGGGGGGGGGGAACCAGTCTGAGGCCTCCCCCCCACTCTGATCACCCCCCAAGTGTGCCCCCTGCCCCAGGACACCAGAAGCCAGCAGTGGCGACGTGCAGACATGTCCTCTGGGTGGCGTAGAAACCATCTTAAAATGGGTCAAGTGACCCTTTGGTTAATCCATGTGGCCCTCAGAGGAGCCAACCAGCGATCCTTTAGGGTCAGCGAATCTTACCTCCTAACTTAGTTGCTTGGAAGGTTCTGGCGCGTTTTCATAATCCAGGGCGTCTCCCCTCCACATTGCCTTTGGGGCTGGCTCGCCCCCATGTCCCGGTGCTCAGGGAATCGGTTCACCAGGGAGTCCGTCTCCACAGGTACATGATGATGAGGGACTGCTGGCACGCAGTGCCCTCCCAGAGGCCCACCTTCAAGCAGCTGGTCGAAGACCTGGATCGGATTCTCACTCTCACAACCAACGAGGTAAGGACCCGCTTCCCGAAACCCGGGTCCTCGCTCCACTCGCGAGGCCGGTCCGCGGGGTTTCGCGAGTGCAGCCTTCCTGGGGGAGTCTGCTTGGAGGGTAGAGTCGTTTATCATCTTTCCACAGGGGTCAGACAGAGTTAAGCTGTTCCTCCCCAGCTCTGATTTTCCCCAGAGCTTGTGAGTTCTAACTCATGAAACCAAAGAGGCCCCACTTGACACTGCTCCTCAGTGTGGCTTTTTGGGGTGATAGGTCCCCTCAGCATGGCTTTGGAACGGTGGGTCCCCTCAGCGTGGCTTTTTGGGGTGATGGGTCCCCTCAGCGTGGCTTTGGGACAGTAGGTCCCCTCAGCGTGGCTTTTTGGGGTGATGGATCCCCTCAGTGTGGCTTTTTGGGGTGATGGGTCCTCTCAGTGTGGCTTTGGGGTGGTGGGTCCCCTCAGCGTGGCTTTTTGGGGTGATGGGTCCCTTTAGTGTCGCTATAGGGCCATGGGTCCCCTTATTATGGCTTTTTTTGGGGGGAGTGAGTCCTCTCACTATGGCCTTTTGGGGTGGTGGGTCCAGGTGGGTGTGTGGGAGAGCAAGAGGGGGCAGCAGTGCCCAGTGCCAGTGTCTGGGTTTGCGTGGAAGGCGCTTGGGTGTGTGTGGCAGCTTCTGGGACTGGTGTGAGAACGGCTGCTGGGCAGCCCCAGACGCGTGAGCTCCCAGGACTGCGGCCTCCGAGGTCACACACGGGCTCACAGGACCCGGTCTGGCAGCGGCGGGAGGCCTGATGCTCTTGTGTGCGTGACTGAAACCTGCACGGGGTCTCCGAGGATGGGTGGTGATGCAATTTTTTTTAAACTTTAGAAAGAATTTTTCATTTTTTAAAAAGAAATTATATGGCGGTAACACCAACGTGTGGCTTTAAGCAGGTTTGGGTCTCAGCACTGTCTTTTGACATCTGCGTAGACAACATTGTGGTCCTCAAATGTCCAGTCTCCATGAGTGACTTGTGTGATTTTTAGATGAAATGTGTATTTTTTTCAGTAAAATGTTGCTTTCTACAAAATATTTAGAATCTATACCCACAAAATCACTCTGTCTCCATTCAGCCTTCCCTGCTGCCTCAGCCCCCACCTGGAAGCGCCCATGGCGAGGGAGAGGGAGTGAGCAGGAGAGAGATAAATCCATCAAGGCCAGAGGGGCCCACAGTAGAGAAATTGTTGCTGAATCAATTTGGGAGATTTATTGAGAAGGCAGCAGCCATGTTCCACAAACCAAAAAAAACTACCCCTCTGTGGTCTTAACACAAAAATGGTTCAAACCACCCATATACTTTAGAAGAATACTTCAGTTTATTTTAAAATAATACATTGTGCAATTTTAGGATGATATAAAACAAGAATAATTAAAGGTTGTGATAGGAAGCCTTGGGCCAGCGACGCTATCTGGCGGTGGCTGATACAGGGAGAGATTGCATTTAAATGAAGACAGCTGACCTTCAGAAGTTGAAAGGAGAGGAACAGTTCAAGGGGAAGAAAAAAAGCAACTTTCTTCTCCTGCCAAAACTGTTGTTTCTAGCTTAAGTTCCTTTAACCCTAGACTTGGAATCCACTGATATCCCCGTGTTTTTTTTTTTCCCCTCCTATCAGATCTGAACATTTACAGCTTCATTTAGAAATTAGGAAAAGCTCAAAAGTTCCATCGCAGTGGCCCTTTGCCCATTCCACTTAAAGCAGAGCCGCCCATACTGAACCTTGTATCTGGTATCCTGAAATAAGAAAGCAGAATGCCGTATTGTCTAACGGATATAAAAATCGAAGTTTCTTTCCTTCTGGAAATCATTACCATATGCCCGAGCAAAATGGTTCCATTTAGGACAGAATTTCATTTTTATCATTGTAAGCAAAAAGCCCGCTTTTGATGTGGTGGGTGTGTTCGTTTCCAGTTGTGAGGTTAGTGCTGATGTTGTTGGAACTGACACATCCCCCGTTCTGGGGTGAGGGCTTGATCTTGCCAACCCGGTGATGAATTATAGTGGGGTGTGTGGTTTTTTTTTGGTTGGTCTTTCAAAACGTCATCACCGCTGACCTTCTGGGCTCTTTCTGATAACTTCGAAGCTGGTTGTGTCGTAGTTTGCACTTTTGGCGCCCCGCTCAGCAAAACCACGTGTCACCGAGGAATCACAGGCTTCTGGGTGTGAGCTGACACCCCCACGCCATGAGTGCCGACTTAGTAATCGCTCCCGGTTTCAGAGTGGGGCTCTACACACTTCTGCAGTGGACCACACCGTACGCGTTTTCAGCTCAGCAGGCCCCCATCCCTCTCGAAGCAGCGAGGCTCTGCCCCACAGCCAACGACAATGAGTGAATGTCCGTGTTCCAGATAAAACTTGCTGGGCCCTAAAATTTAAATTTTATACTATTTCATATGAATTTTATGTTATGTTATATAATTTCAATGCCATGAGTTATTATTCTTCTTTGACTCTTTCCAACCATTTAAAAACGTGAAAGCCCATTCTTAGCTCAGGGGCCCTACAAGAGCAGGGAGTGGGTCTGCTGCGAGGTGTGTGATCCCCTACCTGCTGGTACGCCCCTGGCCGACAGCAGCCCTGGTGGAGGCTTTGGGGAGCAGGACAGGGCTTTTTGAATTTCAGACCTGCCAACTTTGAAACTTCACCTCTATTTGCCTAAACTTGTCTGTAGTGGTCCATTTTGGATTTAGCATGCATGAGTATCTGAGGCTTTTTGTTTTGAGGGGGGCGGGGATGTATTTATATTTGCAACTATTAGGGCTTCTGAGACTGACGAGTTACATCTGTGAAGCTACCTGCTGAATGGAGACATACTCCACTTTGATTTTCCAAGAAACAACAAGAGTAAAATGTCCTTAAATATTCATGGTTCCAGCTATTTATGGGTCCTGGGGACCCGCCATGCTTTTTTATCATTTTGCTTGGTTTGGATTTGAACCCAGTGATGCCAAGCAGAGCAGCCAGCCCTGCTGGGTCTGCTGGGTCCAGGTGACCGCACAGGGCCCGCAGTGCAAGCAGGTCCAGCGTTCCCAGTTGCCAGCAGTTTGTTGTCGGGAAAACGGAGTCACTCGGGCTCCGCCTGCGGCCTTGTTTTCCTCCGGGGTTTGTTGCCCACACGTGATATCATCTTGGTGCAAAAAGCACTTGGGAGCATAAACACGGGGTGCGTGTAGCCCTAAGAGGGAGGGAGCCTGAGAGAACGCGAGCCCTAGGGGCTGCCAGCCTCCAGCCCCCACCCACCTGCCCGCCAGATGCCTGAGTACCTGCTTCTCTGCTTCAGCATCGTAGGCCTGTCCCGTCTACCGAGCGCCGAGATTCTTCTCCATTTGCCCGAATCCACAAGGAACCTACACGTCCTGCTCCTGGGTCCCCCTCCCCCGCGATTTATTCATGCTGGTTCCAGACACACAGTGAAGGGCAGCCTTGGGTACATAGAGTCAGGGGCGCCAGGAGAACCTCTGGGGGAGCCAGGGTGGGCGAGGTCTCCAAGCTGGGATGGGGTGCTCCCTGTCCTGTCCCAGCTCCAGAACCAACCCTGTAAGAGCCTGCATTTGAAGTAAAAGTCTCATCTTGCCTTCTTTCAGGAGTACCTGGACCTCAGTCAGCCTCTCGAACAATATTCACCCAGTTACCCCGACACAAGGAGCTCTTGTTCTTCAGGAGATGATTCTGTTTTCTCCCCGGACCCAATGCCTTACGAGCCCTGCCTTCCTCAGTATCCACAGATCAACGGCAGCGTCAAAACCTGAATGAGCTTGGCCTCCTGTCCTCAGGCAGGACAGCACCAGGAAGCTAGTGACACTGAGAGGGAGGCCAGGCCCCAGGGAGGGCTGCCTCTACTGTATATAGGAACCAGAGGAGTAAATAATAGGAAAAGTAATCGGCACACTTGTAGAGAATTTATACAGTTGGACATTCATCATGGACACTGGGGGAAGAATGTTTCCGGAGCCGTGGACTGCTGTGGGCCACCCTGGGCTGTGACTTGCCACGGTGCTGGCTGCGGACCAGCCGGACTTGAGGCGAACCTGTGTTCTGCCTTCCTTGTGAATTTTGTAATAATTGGAGAAAATATATGTCAGCACACACTTACAGAGCACAATTGCAGTATATAGGTGCTGGATGTATGTAAATATATTCAAATTATGTATAAATATATATTATATATTTACAAGGAATTATTTTTTGTATTGATTTTAAATGGATGTCCCAAGGCACGTAGAAAATTGGTCTTGTTTTTTAATAGTTATTTGCTAAATGCTGTTCTTACACAGAATTTCTTAATTTTCACCGAGCAGAGGTGGAAAAATACTTTGCTTTCAGGGAAAATGGTATAACATTAATTTATTAATGAATTGGTAATATACAAAACAGTTAATCATTTATAGTTTTGTTGTTTTTTTTTGTAATTTAAGTGGCATTTCTATGCAGGCAATGCATTGAACTAGTTAACCTATTCTTGAACTTAACTAGTTATCAGATCCTTGGAAAAGAGAAATATTTACAGAATATGACTAATTGGGGGGGAGATAAAGTTGGATTTATTTGTGTTTTAAACTCTGCTGAAACCACCTAAATGTCCATATTAAAACCACCGCTAGGAGGAGGTGATTTTGTCTGCCTTGGTGTAGCTCTGTGATGGACCCTTCTAACATTTGACTGGACTTCTCAAGTCAATGGCACCAGCGTTCTCTCAAAAAGATGCCTTAATTCATTGCTGGAGGATGGACCTTAGAGGCTGCGGGAATAACCTCTCTGCAGCTGGCCTCTGCCCGAGTTGCACCTTGTCAGATCAGCCTGTATTCTCTTTGGTGAATTTCACCGACGTTTTCCACGTTCCTTGATGTGGGAGAAGCCTCTCAGGATCTTCAGGTCTCATCCTAGAAAAGTGAAACTGAGTTGTTCTGCTGGAGTTTAGGGGATTTCCATCTTGCGAAGGGATTGTTTCCATCTGATTCTGGCAGGATCTCTCCAGAAAGATCTGGCCTGACACCACCACCAGACAGAGCGCCCTGGCGTTCTTCCGTCCTACAGTGTTTTGTGTTTTGCTTTTCGAAACACTCACTTTGCTCGGTCCACGCGAGATGAGTGCAGATGACACTGATTTTACATGTTACAGAATTGGAGAAAGTATTTAATAAAACCTGTTAATTTTTATACTGACAATAAAAATGTTTCTACAGATATTAATGTTAACAAGACAAAATAAATGTCACGCAGCTTATTTTTTTAATACTTGTGTCTTCCCCAATGGTTTCCTGTGCTCAGAGGTGTGGACTCAGTGCCGCGTGGTGTGATTGCCCAGAGGGCAGATCTGGGGCCGTTTGCTGTGCATTCTGAGTGGGTCACTTTCTGGAGGGTTGGGGGTGGGTGGACGCGTTGACCAGCAGTACCTGGACAGGGCCATCCAATGGCCAGTCAGAAGAGGTTAGCTTGGGCCCTAGCTGGCCCCAGAGGGTGCCTCAGGAGAGAGCGCTGCAGAGGAGGAGGCCTGGCAGTGAGGGGACTCCCTGGGCTCCTGGTCTTACCAGGAGGGTTAGCTGCAGGAGCTCAGACCGTGATCAATGAACTTTGCTCCTCTACTCAACAAACATTCCGTTTCTTCCTGAGACTTGCCCATGTGTCATCTAAGTGCACTCGCAAGGCTGTTCATCCAGCCCCACCATCTGATTCCAGAACACTTCGTTATCCAAAAAGCAGCTACGAACAGCACTTCCCACTTCTTCCCTCTCCGTCCAGCTGCGGTGTCCACCAGCCTGCTGTCTGTCTGTCTGTGGACGGGCCCTTTCCAGCCATCGCACATGAGTTGTAGTATTATAGGTGGCTTTCGTCTGGCTGCTTTCATTGAGATCACGCCTTGGGGATTCATCTACATTTAGCATGTCGGTCGGTACTTCATTCTTCCTCATTGCCAAGTCATTCCCTGGGGTGGCCATGCCACTTTTTGCTTATCCCTTGTCTGTTGATGGACATTCAGGCTGATGGTGCTTTTAGCTTATTTGGCGCATTGCTGCTAGGAACTTCTGTGTGCACATTTTGGAGTGGTCAGGCTTGCTTTCAGGTGCATACCTACAAGTGGGCCATAGGGTAACTTTTTAACTTGTTGAGGAATTGCTAGACTGTCTTCCATACTGTTGGTACTTTCTCACCAGCAATGTATGAGGACTCTGGTTGCTTCATACCCCTAACACTGAGTAGGGCTCATCTACAAATATCTCGATACCGTTACAGCCATTCTGCTGGGTGTGAATTGTTTTCGTAAAAGTCCTGGTTTTTCTAGAACAATACACTAATTTGGCCTGGCTTTTGCACTTACAAAATGGCCGTCATAGCTAAGAGGCCTCGGTGGAGACTCACGGAGTAGAGGGGCTGAGAAACTGATCGACATCATGTCTCCCCTGTTGGCTGGGAAGCAGGGGAGCACTGCTGCATGATGGCGAGACGGGCTCCTGGCTGCGGCCCTCGAGTCCCGCTCTCCCAGACTCCTGGTTTCATACCAAAGTCTGGTGAGCTTGAGCGATCCTTCGGGGCTGATTAATGCGCCATTACTTATGTATGCATCGGCGTCTTCCTTATCCAGCCCGCGTTTTGATGTTATTTATTTTTTGATGTTGTTAAAGATGAAAGCAAAGTTTATCTTCTCTCACATTTCGTCCCCAGGAGGCCTTGAAGTGACTTAGCTGGCAGGGGCTGCAGGAGCCTTCCATGTCTCCAGTGACATTCTGGAATGGGGCCCTTCTTGTGTTCTTTTTTCCTTGGGGTTTCCGGGTTTTTTTTAAACGGGCTCCTTAAAATTGCCTCCAGGTCACCTGAGGTGCTGCGGCAGATGGTGCCTCTGGGGACAGGCAGTGTCAGTTCTTGGGGAACCCGGCCAGCCTCGCTGTCCTCTGGGGACCTTGGAAATTAGTTTTTGGCGTGTTTCTTCTAGTTTGCAAAGCTGAATCTGGGGGAGGGGGCGGGGTGTGTAGTTTGGTGATAGTATGAGGCCAACACCCGCATGCAATGACTGCTTTTTCTTCCTGTGGTTCAGAACGCTCTTCTTCGCTGGCTGTGTCTTTTTAGTTTCTTTCTCCTCCTCTGATTCCTTATTTGGGGTGGTGGGGTACTTAACTAGATCTCTCCTGTGTCCCTGACAAGTCAAACTCCTCAGCATAATGTACTTAGGAAGGAACAGAGAACCTTTATGAATTTATCGAAGAATAGAAGAGAAAATGTTTTCTTGGTCTGTAACTGGGGAAAATGATCCCTTTCTTAAATGTTAAATGAGATCTCACCTGTGATCTACCAAACACCGTGCCTGCTACATAGTACTCCAATATTAGCTGCTGCTTTCAATCTGTCTATTATCATCTGTCTCTGTCTTTATCATCTGTCTATCATCTATCTATCTATCTATCTATCTATCTATCTATCTATCTATCTATCTATCTATCTATCTGTCCCTATTGATCCATCTATATTATAGATGTAGACATTGATATGGGTGTAGATAGAGATATAAAAAGAAAAGTGTGTGTGTGTGTGTGTGTGTGTGTGTGTGTGTGTGTGTAATTGTCACATGACTGCAGAAACTTAGTCGTGAAACTGCTAGCGGGTTGTGAATTTCACTAGGGGCTTGGCACCCGTCCCCCCTTTTAAAATAAAGACCTTGAAAGTTTTAAGTCAATGAAAGTAACGAAACTGTGTCTACAACATTAACCTGTTATACTCCCTTTGAAAACCAGCATTTGCTCTGGAAACCCTGCCGGGCAGGGGTCTGCATGAGCTTTAAGGGACAATTCAAGGCACAGACAGAGCTGGTGAACGCTTCATCCCATGTTCCCAGAGGCAGATGCGGGCAGAAGCCAAGTTCGGTAGGGATTTTTTCAGGAAGACTCCTCTCTGATTCTGCGTGTGATGTTGTCACAAGCTGATTAAAATGGGTGCTGTGACAAAAGGAAATAACAGCTGGGAAAAAACAAAGCAGCCTGATCCACGGGTCTGGGGGCTGCCGTGGTGCATTGTTCAGGGACGACCCGCCAAGTGGTCAGAACTGTGAAGCCGGTGTAAGCTACAGGGCCGGGCTGGGACCGACTCTGTGTTCCTTGGGGAGGTGCAGAGGGGTTCTGGCCCACTGCTGGATGCTCGTCGCTGCCAGCACTGCTGCAGAGGGGCACTGGTGATGGTGGCTGCAGAGTTTACGCGGACGGGAGAAGCCCTTAAAACTATTTGGTGATTTGACTTGCTGCTGCTTTTGAAAAGAAGCTGAGTGTGCCTTTGCAGACACTGACACAGCAGCAGGAAATTGGACCCTTCCTGGCATCATCTTTACCCCCTGTGGGTCCAGCCCTTGGGTTGCTTGGTGCCAGCTTTAGATTTAACCAAATTGCAGAAGTTCCCCTTCGGCGCTGGCCCTCACCCACCACCCTGTAGTAGTCAGAGCTGAGGATGGAAAAGACAAAATCGAAGCGTTAGGCAGAGGCTGGGGATGTGGTTACGGTGAGCTTGTCCTGTTCTTGTGCAGATCGGGGTGGCCAAACTGCGATTCACGGTCTGTCTGACCCACCGCAGCCTCTTGTGCTCCCGAGAGCTCAGAAAGGTTTTTTATATTTTCAAGTGGTTGAAATTTTTTAAAGGCATCTGTATATATGACACATGAAAATGATAGCAAATGCACATTTCAGCGTTCATAACTACAGTTTTATTGGCTCACAGCCACACCACACTTACTCCTCTACTAAGCTGTATGGCTGTTTTAGGGGCACAAAGGCAGAGCTGAATAGTTACAACAGAGTGTGCCCGGCTCCCGAGGCTGGAGTTATTTCCTGTCACCCTTTACAAAGACATTTGCCCACATGGGGCTTGGATAGCAGTGTGCCAGGTGGGTACCAGGTCCATACAGGTGGCTTGTGAGCTAGGATAGTAGCAGATAACAAGATGCTGAACTGGGGTGATGCTTTCAAGAACGGGGTCTACTTTAAAGAGCAGCCTAGGGATGGGGAGGAATGTCACAAAAATCTGGCTAAGGCAGATGTTTGAAGATCCTCTGGAGACAGTAAGCGGCAAATGATGTGTCTCGACATGTCCCCTGGCGCCGTCTGTGCCGGGAGCTTGGGGGGGGCTGTGCCCAGGGCTCTCCCAAACAAGGTTGCCACAGAGACCTGCAATCCAAAGGCTAAGTAAATAAGTGGCTCCTCCAAAGGAGGGAGGTGAGAGGTTGACATTGGGATTTGAATGATGCTTGTTTGGCAGGAAGTAAATCTGATCTCTTCCAACTAAGGAGCACCTTTGTACCGAAGCACTGGGTTCCTGGCAGGGCTGGAACGCTGAGTCCAGCGGGCAGGACGGCCCGCGCCACAGTCTTCTGGCCGAGTTTTATTTTCCACTCTCCTGCTGTTCCTGCATGCACTAAGATTTTCATGGACGAGAGGATCGGCGCACATCCTTGTCCGAGGTCTTCTCCGAACGCAGAGGCGCTCTGAGGACAGCTCCGTGCCGGGGCCACCTTTGTTCCCTGGACACGGAGCTTGTGCCGCTGCTGTTTGGTTCTCCGTACCCGGAGCTAAAAGCATCTCTCAAGGTCAAATGGCTTGAAGTGCCAGAGCCACTTGCCCCATAAATCAGCATTTGGCTTCCCCACCTGAGCCGGCCAGGGGTGGGGGCTGGGAATCTACCTACGCGAACCGTGGCCCGGGGAACGGAGGCCGCCGTCAAAATGCTCGCGTCTAGTTTCAGCTTTCCCCTGTCTTCTCGGTGAGGTTTCAAGCAAATCAAACACTAAGCCCTTATTTTTCTGACCTGAAAGCAGGTGAGTTTAGTCAAGTGCAGGAGACTTGAGATGAAGGGACTGCTGGGGGAAGCTGAAGCCCTGGCAGCTCCCCAGGGTGAAAGCCTAGACCCTTTTCAAAGCCCGGGGCGGGCGCAAGGGAGACGGCGGGGATGTCAGTGGGGCCCTTGAAAGCTTCACGTTGTTGGCTTGAGCTGATTTACATGGCACCTGTAGACCCACGGACAACCCGAGCCGGCCTGGCGGTGCTGGGCAGGGGAGGGGCTGCTGCTGTGTGGCACGCACCCTCGAGGCCTGGGCAGCTTTTCAGAGCAGCACAAACATCCAGTATCCCTCTGGTGACCCCAAGACAATGGGCCTCCTGGTCATGAAGGTCTCACATGGCCCCAGGGCTTCCTGGGAGAGTTCGGCTTGGTTCTACTTCACAGAGGAGCAGCCAGGTTTTCAGAGAGAAGTTGGGAGGCGGGGCATAGAAGGTTCCAGAGTTTCTCCATGGGTTGTGTCGAGAGTCTGAAGTGGGTCTGGGAGGGGGGCTAGGGATGGGGTTTGATTTAGAGCTGCCTTTCCACAGCAAGCACGGTGCTTTATGCAAGTCAAGGGGTTTTGTTATTGCGTCTGAGGAAGGGGAGATAGGGCAGGGAGCCTCAGAACTCCCCAGGTCACACCCCCCACCCCCAGCCCGCCACTCCTGGAAGTTGTAGCCGGTCTGAGAAGTTCCTTTCCAAGTTCCTCAGACCAAGGTTCTGACCACACCTGACTCCGCCACACCCCACCCTCATGGGCTGGAAGGAGTGGGGAACATCTTCGCCTCCCTTGAGAAATCCTGTCTTGTCTGAGCTGCCAGGAGCCTTGGCTGGGAGATACAGCTCCGTGTGATGGACAGATGGACAGATGACTGTCTGTCCTGAGAAGCTGAAAGGCTCTGACTTGGTGCAAAGGGAGGCTCCACTGGAGGGCTTAACTTAGCTCTCCTAAGGCAGAGCCCAGCGTTATGGTGCATTCTCGAAAAGAATTTCCAGGGGAGGAAGCCTACTTGGGCAGAGTTGGCACTTGGTGGGCACAAAAGGGATGGTCCCTCTAGAGAAGGCTCATAAGACTGTCCCCAAGCAAGTTTGTGAGGTTGCTTTGTTAGGGGTGTCCTCTGGGTCCAAGTTGCCCTGCTTTCCACCAAGCCAACTAGTCATGGCTATGGACGGTGGCTACAGGCCAACGCTGGGTAGTGGGCACCCACTTGTTATTCATTCTTGCAACAGTCCTGCAGGGTGTTGTGTTAGTTTCCCAGTGCTGCTGCAAGGAATGAACACAAACTTGGCTTAACACAACAGGTATTTATTCTGTCACTCTTCCAGAGCCCAGAGTCCCCAGTCAAGCAGGCGGTGCCTGCCACAGACTCCCGGGGGGCGGGGGGGGGGCAGCTGTGTCTGCTGCCACATCAGCCCGGAAGGCCTCATCTTGAGTCTTAATTTAATGATATCTGCAAGGACCCTGATTCCAGAAAAGCTCACGGTTACAAGTTCCCAGGCGAGGGCATGGACAGCTGAGAGTGGGGTGCAATATTCACCCAGTTATATAAGTGGAAGGTGAGGTATTTGAGACTTGGGGATCCTCTTAAATAATTTTACAGCCAGGTTGGTGGTTATTAAGGTCAGTATTCATGAACTAACTTTCTGGGAGCTTCCTTTCATCCAAGGGCCTTCTGGGGTACTGGGTACCGGCAAGACAAGAAGGGAAAGTCTCATTCCTGCCTGAGCCTGTTGAGAAGGGAACTCCGCTGAGGTGGGCCTTCTAGCAGCTTCTCTCATTTCATCTTCCTCAATGCCCAGGTAATAGGAAAGGGAGCAGGAGTGTGTTGAAAATTACACAGCTGTGGGGGAGGGGGGAGAACTGGGCCCAAACCCAAGCTGGCCCGATTCTAGATCCAAGAATCTGTTCTTGATGCCTGCTCTTGTGGCAGCTCCCACGGTTCACCCCTCTCTGATGGGGGAACCTTCCGCTGATCAAGACCCGCTTGGAGGGTGGAGCCTGCTGAGACAGCGAGAGTCCCGTGTATGGGCCTCTCTCGGCCACAGCAGCCATAGGCCTGAGCCCTGGCAGGAGGAGACTGAGAAAACCTCGTATGAAGTTTTTAAAAAAAAAAACGTGACTCAAGAAAAGGTTAACATTGTTTTTGAACATGCTATAGATTTCAGGTATTTTATACATTCCGCTCACCACCAAGAGTTTAGTTTCCATCCCTCATGATCCAGTTGGTTTCTTTCAGCAATTTATCCACTCCCCTCCCCCCTTCCCTCTGGTAATGGCTGTTTTGTTTGAAGGTAAGTTTTTAAGGAGAACGTGACAGCCTGAGTGGAGTGGGCAGACCTCAGCCCAGGCCGCTGCTAGTGGGCTAGGAGTCCATCTTTCCTCCTGAAGATGGCAGAGTTTGGGGGGCGGTGTCAAGCATGGAAACTAGGGGTGAGGATGATGTGATGTGCCCAGGGTGGTGGCTACAGTGAGGTTTTCCTTCTGAGCTTGTGCTTGGATTGCAGCTCAGGGTGCCATGACTGGGGGCTTAACCGACCAGAATTTACTTCTCACAGTTCCGGGACTGGAAGTCCAAGATCAAGGTTCTGAGCTGATTTAGTTTCTTCCTGGCTTGCGGATGGCTGCCTCCTGCGTGTGTCCTCACGGGGCTTTTGAGTGCCTTTGTGTGTGGAGGGAGGAAGGAAGAGAGAGAGGGAGAGAGGGAGGGTGAGAGAGAGAGAAAGTTATTACAAGGCTGCTGATCCTTTTGGATCCTCCTCAGGGTCTCTCTCATATAATCTTACTTAATTTTACTTCCTAGAAGCCCTCGCTCCAAACACAGGCGCGTGAGAGGATAGGCGCCCACGTAAGAGTCTGGGTGGGCCGCCATCTGGCTTGTAGCAGCCCTTCTCCTCCCTGGTCTCATTGACCAGGATTTGTCTGGTGAGACGTCTACCAAGATGCAAGGACTAGATTTCTCCGCCAGTCAGGGGCTGACGGTGCTGAATGTTTCTCTGAGTAGCCACAGACTTCAGAGCCCTCCCTGGACCACAGCGAGCCCCTCAGCTCACTGAGGGCCCAGCCCAGTGGAGTCCAGATTCTGACTTCAAGCCCAGCTCCGCCCTTAGCCAGCAGAGAGGCCTGGGCAAGCAGCAGCTCCTGGGCCGCTGGTTCTTCATCTCACCTGTGGGCATCATCACGGCTGCGTCCTCACAGACACAGCTGTTGTCGGGTAACTGTGGGAAAGGCTGGAGAGCGGGCCTGTTACTGTAAGTGTGAGCAGCTGCTGGCCCCGCGCCACGGAGAAGCCGCCGCGCCCAGGCCCAGCCTACGCCCTGGCCAGCAAGGCCCGGGCCGGTCACTCTCTTCAGCTCCCCAGCCGACGTGTCGGGACAACAGGTGGCTCCTGTTTTTCTGCTCTTCCTTCCCTCACCCAGTGAGCCTGGCTTCAGGTACAAGCGAAGGTAATAAGACATCCCACTCCACACGGAGATATTTTCCTAAGGTCTGTCTGAAAACCGCAAACTTTCCAGAGGAGAAGCGCTCGCTTTCTTCCCGGTTGACCTAGTTGCTAAGTCTTTATTTTCTTAAAGCGCCGAGCTCTTGCTGGTGTGGTGTGTTCAGGCCGGTCAGCATTTCCATTAGGAACACTTTCCTGGGCTTGAAAGCACAGCCATAAAGATGTGTTTTGGATGAAAATTGGTCCTCCTCCGGTGGAGCCTGGGATCTTTATTTCAAGGGTTCCTTCAAAAGCTTTCACTGAAGTGCGAGATATGTGTGGCTTGTGGTTCACTGGGCCACATTTAGGGTTTGGATTTTGCTGTACATTTTTCCAGCCTTTAATTGTAAAGTCATCATCTCCTACACTTATTTCCATGGTTAAAATGGGTATTTCCTTTTCTTTTTTTTTTTTTTTGGAAGAGATTGCCTGAAAAGGGGCTTTGTCCTTCCTAGTTGGGGTACGGGCTGACATAGGGTCTTAGAATCCTAGACTGGAGGTCTCTTAAGTGTGTTAATTTGCTAACTGACCAGGTTTATGGACCTTGTACTGTGATTCGGGTGTAAATTAAGGATCCATCCCAGGGTGTTTTGTTTTCACCAGCCTGATCTTGGCAGGTATTTGTGATTCCCTTGTTTGTTTGTTATATATATATATATATATATATATATATATATATATATGTGTGTGTGTGTGTGTGTGTGTGTATAAAACAAATAAACAAACAAATATAAACAAATATATATATTTTTTATTGTTTTAAGTGACCAGGAAAGAGACTTCCAGGTCCGAGCTGATGATCCTCAGGGAAAATCTTGAAAATCCACTCTGTATTACAATTCACTCTCTTGTCTCAGGAGTGACTTGACGTTTTAAGTGTGAAGAGGTGGCCCACAGGAAATGCAGGCCGGCCCTGCCCAGAAAGTGTCCGTTTGCCGCTTTCATGCCCACTTACTCGAGTCTGCCCCTGTTCCTCTGTTCCCCAACCTGACACAGACATCTCAGCTGGAGGCTCTGGGCGCCTGACTCTTCCCTCCCACTCCTGCGTCCAGGTAACCACCACTTCTGGTCCATTGGCCTCTCCTGCCCATGTCTACCTCCCTGGCCTCGCCTGGGACCTCACCCTATCTCGGCTGGGCTCAGCCTTGGACTGACCAGTGTCCCCAGCCAGGCCACCTTTTACCTAGATACCATTTTTGGTCCTAAAAATGTCACCTCTCTTCCCATTCCCTTCGTTTAAACACATCCGTTGGCAACTGCTGCCTTAGGATGAAGGCCGGTCTGTGCGGCTTGATGTACCAGCCAGTTTTCCAGGCCTCCCATAAACCTCTCCCCCTCAGGAGCCCTCTGAATCCATCAGCCCAGGAACAAGCAGGCCCTTTTCTAAAATCAGCATTCTGGCCTCTAGATCCAGACACCTGTCTTTGGCAAACGCATCCAAGGCCCAGGTTAAGCCTCTTATTTCTTGGAAATCTTTTTTGATTTGGCAATTCCAGGTGGAAGTAGCGCGGTATTCAAAGTGTGGCAACAGGGGCGTTGTGCTTTAGCTTTTTTGGATCCTGCCTCCCCCTAGACTGTGAATGCTTTCAAGGCAAACTTCCAGATCTTCATTGATCTTTAACTGTCTGTCATCTGTATGGTGTCTCACCCATAGGAGGTGCTCTGTCAGTATTTTGTGAACTCAGTAATCACAGCTGATATTTATAATGTCCTTGGCATGTACCACGTTCTAGTTCATGTGCTTTGTACTTTTTCACTTTCACAACCACCCAGGAGGCCAAAGGACTCTTATAATTCCCGTTGCTGAGGGTCTGAGGCACAGAGAGTATATGTGAGTGACCTGAAGTCACACAGCTTGGGCTGAACTCAGGCTGCCTGAGTTGAGAGCCTGCCTGCTGGCTGAAGCCTGACATTGCTGTTTGCCAGTAAACGAGTGCCCAGTCAAGTGCCCATTCAACTCCAGATCGACTTAAGGTGAAGGGCATAGCGGGGACTCAAACCCGAGGCCATGCTGGCCCTGAGATTTGTATCGCACCTGTGCATGAAAGGATTCATCTCTGTGCTCCTCACCTCCTCGGCCGCTTGACCTGGGCAAGTCACAGGGCACGTGAGGCTTGGGTGGGAAGGTGGATGGGTTGCTGGCCTGTTTGGGGGAAAAAATCAGGTCTGAAATCCTGGTCTGAACAACCCCTTCCAGGAAGTGCCCAACCTCAGGACCAATGGCAGGGACATCTGACCCCCTTCGTTACCGCCTTTGTTGTCACACTCATTATTTGGAGACTCTCTGAGGTCAGACAACAGACGCAGGCAGGCCGGCCAGCTCAGGTGTGATGCTGGTTTTCTGGCCGGGGCACAGGCTCATGTGTGAACTACCTGGTGTGACCTCACTGGGTGGCCACGGTTGCCCAGAACACCTGTCAGGAGAACAGCGGTGCCTCTCGCCATCCCGGGAGGTGCTGGGCGGGACGCAGCTGTCTGGAATGGATCCCTGGCCCTCGGTCGCAGGTGCCTGGTTCAGGGAGATGCCACCAGGTGTTGATCTCTTCAGTGAAGGTCTCCAGGGACATGCCAGCTGTGCTGGAGTTGGCGGAGATGGAGAGGCAGGCCTGACTGGCCCAGTGAGAGGGAGCTGGGAGCTCCTGGGGCTGTTCTGCCTCCAGTAACCTGGCCGAGTTCTGGGGACGTGGATTCATCTCCTTGTTCCAGGGATGGAGCCTGTGACCTAGACCAGCCCCTCAGCACACTCTGCTGCCCCCCACCACAGCCCCAGCTGGCTGCAGAGATTGGTCAGGGGTGGACGTGAGGCCTGTGAGTCCAGTCAGAGGACTGCTGCTGGGAAGGAGGGCAATGAGGCTCTGAACGTACTTGGAGAACCTGGTCACCCTGGGGCTGGTCAGGAATGCAAAGTCCTGGGCCCTAGGCAAGATGGCTGGATCAGCACCTCTGAGCCAGAGCCCAGGAAGTGAGCCCAGATAATCCTGTTGCTCACTCGAGTAGGAGAACTGCTTCTTGATTTCAGTTTGCACATAATGAACAATAAGAACAAGAGGGAGAGGCGCAAGGAGCCAGGTGACCGCCCAGAGTCACACAGCTGGTAAGGAGCCAGGCCAGACTGGGCCAGGCCTGCACACACCTGCAGGAGAGGTGTCTCTGTGCTTTCATTAAGCTGGAGGGCAATTCTAGCCACAGCAATCACTTCTCACCTTCTGCAGGCCCTCCTCCCCACAGCCTCTTCTCCAGGGTTGAAAATAAACACGTGCCCCCAGGCTGTGCAGGCTGAGGCCTCCCTCTTGCTCACATTCACGTGCCATGTCGCACACTCAGTGTGGCCGCGCTAGGAGCCTGGAGTCAGCACAGACCACGTCCTGCCTGAGCAGACAGGGCCATGTTTGGCCTGAGCCCCAGGGCATGCTGGGAGAAAGGTGGCAGCAGTCATTTTTCGGGTCAGACTGCTGTTCTCTCGGCTGGCTCCTGCCCGTGGACCTGGGCTCCCAGTTTGGGTTCGCCACCCAAGGCTCTGCCCCGTGCCTAGGAGGGTGGTGGTGGGGGCGTTGGTTCCTGGCCAGAGTCGTGGCTCCAGGCTGAAAGTCCAGGCATACCTCAGTCTCTCGTGTGGCTCCCCAATGCCATATTAGGCTGCCCCCTCTGAAGGGTGGAATCTCTGACTCATCCTCCCCCTCCCCCACACCCCTTACTCCTGCCAGTTTGGGCCAAGATTAGAATTCACTCAAATCTGTAGGTTCTGAGGGTGATGTGCTATTTCAGTTTGGCAAATGCCTCCTGCTTGTTACAAGTCAGAAAAAGCAGCCCTTTCCCGAAAGGGGCTTGGGAAGGCTTTTCTTGGTCATCCAGAGCTTTGTACAACCAAATATGTGGTGATGTCAGAAATAAGCCATGTGGCTCAAATGCATCCCGGGGTGAAGGGGTGAGAGGCCATAAGACTTTCTCCTCACACCATCAGTGACAAGAGCAGCGACCTGCCCTCCCTGTGCCTCCTCAGGCCCAGCCCCAAAGCCCCGTCCCACCGGGCAAGCAAATGCCCCATTTTAGGAATTGAGGGTCCACAGGTTCAGAAAAATCAAGTCTGGAGCCTGAGACCCCAGGGGTCGTGCTCCGCTTGCCGCTCGCTGGTAGGTGTGGTCTCCATCCGTGCGCTGGGATTGGACGGAGACTCCCTTGGGGCTTTGGGGATGTGGGCAACAGAATGGGAAACTGAAAATGTGGGCGCAGCTTGAATATCAGGGAGAAGGCAGAAGGTTAGGGCACAGCGTCTGGTCCCCTGGCCGGAGCTGGTGAAAGCCTCTCCCGGGCTGCTGGGAAGGCCCCCCATGTCCTGCGCTGTCCTCTCTCCGCCGCTCTTCAGGGCCGATCTGCTGCATGGGGAGGAAACGGGGCGGGGTCCTCCTCTAGAACCGGGGAGGCAGAAGTGGGTGCAGGGGCCGTCCAGGCCAGCTGGGGAGACCCAGAGACTCTGTCCTCCTTACGGGAGTGCACTTTTCTAGCTGCAGGACCGGGCACTGGAGAACTGGCCTGATTCTGCCCCAGACCAGGATAGCACCTCCCATATGGAAGGGGAGCCCCAGGAAGAGGGAACTCCAGCTGTCTCTGGCCCACCGTGGGGAGACCAAGGGCTCCCGGTCGTGGAGAAGTGGTTGGCAGAGCTGCCCCAGGGACGAGTGTCAACACAGAGGCTTTGAGGTCTCCAGGGAGGGGTGCTGCAGGAGCGTCCCCCATTAAATGGGATAAAATGGGCTAGGTGGGGGGAGCATTTAGACTCGGGGTCGTCCATTTTTTCCAGCTTTGAGTTTTGGGGTTCAAATTCTAATGGTTCCCTATAGAGAGGCCACCCACCCGGGCGCATGTTGCTCTGAGCTGTGCACGTGGCGGGGTTCGGATTCTGCAGCTGGGCAGAGGGGGAGGGCAGGGGGACGGGTGGGGAAGGGTGAGGGCAGGGGCCTCACGCCCTGCTGGAGCAGAAGCCGGGCACCGCGGCACCTCCGGGTGGGGGCGCTCGAGGCTAATGAGACAGTCCATTGCGGTGGTGCCACACCGCCTCCTCGGGGCCAGGCGCCCGTGTGGGGCTGCCCGGGGTCCCTGTCCATCTCGGCGGGGCCGACACTCCCATCTGCTCCTGGATGCCCTCTCCTCGCTGACCTGAATGGACGCACAGGCAGGCCACTGGGTTGCCACTTACTCCTTCAACGGCTGCCCCAAGTCTCCTCCCTGGGAAGTCTCCTCAGGTTGGCATTGCCACGGGACCCTGGGTCTCTGCTCCCCCGAAGGTGGGCTCACCACAAGGGGCTCTGCGGGTGCCTTAACTGAGCCCGGGGTGGTCGGGGCTGTGCGTTCGCTGCGTTCCTGCGCTGTCCTGTGCCTCCGCTTCCTCCCCCCCCACCCCCGGAAATGTCCACCTGTCCCCACAAAATGTCCATCTGTCCCTGCTGAGATTCCACTGATGCCGGGTCCAGGGGCGCGCGCTCCTGCTCTAACCCCGATGATGCTGCTACCTCGGGCCTCGCGCTCTCTACTCACAATGGAGGTGCGGTCACCTCCACATGTGCATCTTTCCTGGGGTCTGCTCCCCAAAGCAGGGGCGCTCCGGGTCTTTGCCCGAGTGGACCGAGGGTGATGCTGTGACAATCGCCCCTGAGTGGCTGAGATCTGACTTCTCTCTACGTTCTTGCAGTTTTCACTTGTTGCCCGTCCTCTGCGGCGCGGCGGGGCTCCATGCGTGCCCGCCTGGTGCTGGGTGCGTGAGGGCTGGGGGAGGGGCTTGCACACTCTGCACCCCTTCCCACTGGTGGGAGAGAGCGGCTGTGGAGCCTGGCTCTGCCAGGGCTCCTGGAGAGAGGCTGCTTCACGGTCCAGCGACTGTCCTCCCTGCCGCGCGGGGCGGAGGGACTGTGCGTTCTAGACCAGGCTTCTGGAGAATTTGCGAGCTCAGCTTTATGACGAGCCTATGACCTGAATCACCACCATTTCTCTTCAAGGGAAAAAAGAGAAAAATGTATACAGGTCTCTAGCAAATTCGGGATCAAAATATATCCCCGCTGGTGTTGGGGTGCATAAGGCGGGGGGCATTGGGAGGATTGATTAGATGGGGCACTGGGGATTTTTAGGGCAGTAAAACTATCCTGTATGATTCTATGCTGGTGTATGTGAGTCACCATCCATTTGCCCAAACCCACAGGATGTACAATTCCAAGAGTGAGTGCTAATGTGAGCCCTGACTTCCTGAATAATAATCCAGCAATATTAGCGCCTCCATTGTCATAAATGGGCCACAGCACCCTGCAATCAGGTTGAGGGTGAGAGGTTGTGTGGGGACTCTCTCTACCCTTGGATCAATTTTCTGTAGGCCTCAAAAAAGCTGCTCTTAAACCAAACAATTTCATCTTTTTAAATAACTGACCACCTATTTTGATGCAGTTGTCCTTCAGCGGGCATTTAGGTTGACTCCACAGCTTGGCCCCATGAGTGGTTCTGCTCTGGAGCTTGGGCACACCCATCCCCTCCTGTTAGTGTTTTCCTGTCCTTCAGATAAATGCCTGGAGGTGGTGTCGCTGGATTTCTATTTTTAGCTTTGAAGGCATCTCTGTATCATCCGCCATAGAGGTTGACTTGGAGAGTCTGAAAAACATGGTGGTTACCAAGGGGACAGCTAGGGAGGGGGGAACGGGGGGGGTGGTGGTGGTAAAGGAGGGCGCTGGCACAGCTGCTTGGGTGGGGGGCAGTGAATCACGAGCACATGTCGAGGTGTGAAGCTGTACTCCTGAAATTCTATAGTTAGGAAAACAAATGTGAGTCAGTAAAATCTGATAAAAGCCCAGCAGAGAATCACACTTGCCAGGCTAGGTCTTAGCCAGAGGTTCTTTGTGGTTCGGGCCTGGGACGGGGCCAGGTTTGGGCCTTTGTAGGTCACGCATGGGGACCCAGACGGGCTGTGCTCCTGGGATCTTCCTCCCATCGTCTGTAGCTCCCCAAAGTCTACAGTAGCATCAGCTAGGATTCGGAGGGTGTAATTCCGGTGGTAAGACTAGTAATTAGAGGATTGTTTAAAAGACGCCTGGCGTTGTTTAATTACTCGAGAGCGATCAGCCTGTCGTCGCTGGGATAATAGCCCCTCTGGGGCCCAGTGAAGTGAGAACAGTGTGCGCCTATGGCGGGGTCTCTTCTGGGGTGAAAGGGGGGGAGCTCTGGCTCTCCTGGGGCCTCCCTGGCTGGGGTTCACTGACCATGATGTGGGTTGGCAGATGCAGGCCAAGGTGTGTGACCCGTTGCCGGGTGGCCTTACCTGGACAACTCTTCTCGCCTTCAGAGTGTTACCTGTCTTCGCCACACCTGAGTCAAGATAAGTGATTCTCACACAGTCCCCTCAATTCTTGACCCAATTCTTGACTCAATTCTTCCTCAGCTCTTTGGGGGAACGTGCTGGGCTCAGGGTTTCTTCCACAGCCCGGCGAGCACACAGGCTCTCAGATAAACGCGCGCTCGGGAGACAATAAGCAGTTGTTCTGGGGTGGAAAGCGGAGACCCTGGTGACAGAGGGAGGCTTTCTCAAGTGCTTTTCTAGACTTTCCATTTTGGGGTGGGGGTTGGCGCTGTTTGTGAGGACAGGTACTATGGTGACCCTCTCAAAGAATGTGTGTGAGTGTGTGTGTGTGGGGGGGGTTCTCTCTTTGCTCCAACTTAATTGGTAATATTATAACTTTCAATTTAATCATTGACCTAAATGAGTTGGGTTTTTATCTCAGCAGGAGTCTGGCTAAGCCAAAGAAGCAGCTGAGGTAGCTGAGGGAGGGGGGACTCTTGCGAGAATATTTGGGCTGCCGGTGACACCACTTCTGCCCCGTGATAAGATGGAGACTTTTTCCAGCTATGTTTTAAAATCATAAAAAACAGAGTCTGCTGCTGGAGATAAGATAGATGCTGTGGGAAGCATCTGGGAGCCGTAAAAAAGGAGTTTACAGCAGCCTCCCGAGATGATTGCTGAAACCAAGATTATGAGTAATTAAGGTTTTGAAAGTTTCCCCCAGGTGCACAATGGACTCCTCAGTATCTTGGATTCTTGAGCTGGGGTCAGGTTAACCATTAAAAGAGGACAAAAGTATTGCTAACAAAGCCTGACATTTGTTTAAAACTGCAGTGCTCCCGCGGCCTTAGCAGGCCTCATTTGAAGCCTCAGCTCTTCTCTTGGCTCTTTAAGAGGACACGGGGACTCCCTCTCTCGCCCAGGTCAGTGGGGTTCACTCCACTGGGATCTGAATGAAGGTCCCTCACTACCATGTCCATGCGACCAAACAGATGCCCCGCCTCAGGACTGTGGGGGTCAGGCACCTCGCGTTTCTTTGACCTCAGCCTCCTCTGCTAGAACCTGAAGCTGGGGCTTCAGGGGAGATGACTGCTCCCTTTCTTTTTGCAAGGAACAGGTTGCATTTTTCAGTGCAGAAGCCCCATGCTATAACGCTCACGTGCACCAAATCGTCCTCCAGAGGTGTCCTTCCCCAGTATCTGATCTGGAAGGTTGCAATAGCATTTTCCTTGAAGATATAAATCATGCAGAGAAACTCAGGAGAAGAGAAAATGCCCTTAGCGAACTCAAACAGAATTAAAAGCATAACTTATTTTGCCTTATTCCATAGTTCTCCCTTCTCTATCTCTTGCTCTCATCTTGTCTTTGAATGAGAACATTCCAGAGCTGTCATAGAGGGCTTTAGCATCATCATCTGGGCTGGCCAGCCTGCATCTTGGGTGAGGCTATTTATTCACAAAGGGAAACTTTTCACTTGGTTAAATTGGTATGGAAGAGCTTTCTCAGAATCAGAGGATTGAAATTTGTTTTATATTTTTTAAATCTCTATTTAAAAATATCAACATGTTCAAAAACACATGTAATGTCTGTTGACAGATGGGTAAAGAAAATGTGGTATATATACACAATGGAATATTATTCTGCCTCGAAAAAGGAGAATGTCTCGATATTGGTGACAACATAGATGAACTCAAAGGATGTTATTGCTAAGGGAATGAGCCAGACATAGAAATGCAGATTCTGCCCGACCTGTGCAATTGAAACTAGTCCAACACAAAGAAGCACAAAGTAGAACGGTGCCTGCCAGAGACTGGGGGTGGGGACATGGGGAGAGGCTGGCCAGAGGGGACAAATGCTGAGTTATCCGAGAGGAATGAATTCTGGAAATTTAAGGACAGCAAGGTGGCCACGCTCAACTATTGCAAAGTGCATTCACCAAGAGAGTGGATGCCGAGTGTTCTCACTCTACACGAACAAAAGGGTACCTGTGAGAGGTGGGAGGGTACATGCTGATTAGCTTGATGGTGGTGATTCCCAGTGTGGACAGACATCAAGCATCAAGTTGTCCATCTTGTATATACAATGTTTACTCATCTATTCTACTTCACTGATGCTAAAAAAAAAAAGAGATAGAAAGTAAGAAGTGTTAGTAATCATTTCACCAAACTTAAGTTTTAGTGGCCTCAACTCCTTGTGCAACAGATACGAGAAACCTGCTCAGGAATTAAAGAGGCACCGTGGAGAAGATGGGGCGACCCGCATTGGAGGCCACTGCGTGGCTGTATTGTGCATATCCACACAGCTCTGTCTTCACGGCTGGCTCCGTGTCTGCACGCCTCGTTGGCCTGCTGTCCGTGGCGGACACTGGGACATTCCACGTTTTGCTGTGAACATTAGTGTACATCAACGTCTTGGCAGTGCTACATAAAACATTCACTTTCATACAAATTACACTGGGTGTCTTTAATGACCACAGCAATAAATGATGTTTTTCAACAAAATGGAGACTCTGGGTGATCGTGGAGAAAGCACAGACTCCAGAATCCTGCAGATTCATCTTTAAAGCTGGGTTGATGATTTCCTAGTCAGTGAGGCTGGGCAAAACACAAGTTTGGTGAAATGATTACTAACACTTCTTACTTTTTATCTTTAGGCTCTCTGAGCTTTAGTTTCCTCATCTAACTCATGATGGACAAATTGGGTGGAGATTGACATTTGGGGATGTCTTTGAATATAGGGTCTATCCACTGGATTGCTTCAGCATCAAGAGTATCTCCTAGAAAAACAGCTTTCTGCTCCCCAACCCCAGGTCCTGACGTAGAATATCTAGCCTGAGGTCTGGAAGTCCGCTGCTTTGCGAAGTCTTCAGGCGATGCTGCTAAAGCTGGATTTAAAGCTCAGCACTGAAACCAGGTTTATGAAGCCATAACACAGCTTGATGCAGAGCAGGAGCTTAATAAATCCTAACCTTCCTCTTCCCTGTCCCCTGCTTTGTACTGTGTCTATGAAGAAATATCGGAAGATGATGCATTTTAAGGAATGCTGCGAACAAGGTGCATTTAATGTGCGTTTCCTGCCACAGCAGGCAGCCTCTAAGGGTGGGGGTTGTTTCTGTTCTGAACAACTAGCTATTCACCTCTGACTATAAATGATATTGGCAGTTCAGTTTATAAAGCCAATCACCTGATTGCCTTATATCTGGTTTTGGGCTTGGGTACAATTGTATTATGCACAATTTAAATCCACAATGAGGGTGGCGGGGTGAAGGAAGGCTGGAGGGAGGCACTACGTCTTGCTACGTACGTAGAAGAGAGAATGGAGAAGACGTGCAAACCTGAGACTTCATGGCAGAGAAAAAATGAGTGAGTCTGAATCTAACAAATCGAAAGATGTTCTTTTCTTTCTCTTGTTAGGTTCCCTTCAAATTATAAAAGGAGTGGACAGAGGGAATGTAGTAGGTGTAATTTGTTCCAGGTTCAAAAAACATATTTGTGTCTTAGGAAATCTTACGAGAAAAATGTAATTCAAATTGGCTTAGAGATGAGAGCTGTCAAATAGATTGAATGCTGGATTGTAAACCAAGACTAATGAGAGCCTGCATGTGCACAGTTAAGGATGGAGTCCAAGAGAATTGCTGCAAGGTCTTACAGGGGAGGTAAACAGCCTATTAATTAAGGTAGCAGATGGTAGTAAATTGGGAGATGTTTCAGATTCCAAGGACAGAGAAAGAAATGAAAGCTTGAGATCTGGATTGGGTAGTTAGAAACCCCAGCACGAAATCAATGACAGGAAAATAATAAGAACCGCAGGTAGTCTTGGAAGCGAGCCGTATTTGGAATACCATGGGGTTAGAAAGAGACTAGAAATGTTAGTGGCATGACTGAGAAGCTATTGGAGAAAGTGATCCACAAGGTAATAGCCTCGTTTCAGGGGCGCAGCAGGTCTTGCGGGTACGTGTGTCTAAGCTGAAGGTAACACATTTCTGGGTAAGTGAAGTCTTAAGACCTCCCCAGTGAGCATTTGCAGACAAGGGAGCTGCCGGAATGGAAGGGACTAAATTGGATGTAAATTGAAGCAGTGAATTAGCATAAGGGGAAGAAAGCATGTGAGAAAATCAGTGAGGTTTAACCAGAATAGCAGGCAGAGGTGAAGTAGCTGCATCTCTGCACCCTGGGCCGAGCCACCACCGACTCTGCCTCTTGCCTGGGGTTAATTACATAATCTCTCTGAGCCTCAGTTTCCCCACCAATAAGATGAGGACAAGATTTTTTACTTCCCATAGTGATTGTAGCTTGGATGAGATTTGCTGCCAGCCACGAGGAACAGTTTTAAGAACGTGCAGCCTCTTCCCTGTGCTACGTGCACAGGCAGGTGTGTGCAGGAAGGGCGCCTGGGAGGTGGCCAGGTAAACTTAGGGCCACCCTCTATCAGTGCCCCCACTTCTTGGCTCTCATTTTCTTTCTTTCTTTCTTTTTTTTTAAAAGATTTATTTGTGTATGCATACAAGCTGGGGTATAGCCAGAGGTGCGGGGTGGTGAGAGGAGTCACCAGAGACAGTGGGGAGCAGAACAGGCAGATCTACTGAGGTACACTGCTGAGGGGAGCAGCGGGGAGACAGGAGAGGTCTGTTGCGACATGCGGGAAGCTCCCTGGCCAGGAATCGAACTCGTGCTGCAGTGGCTGCGGATAGCTTCATGGTGCCGCGCTTAGCCGGTTGTGCCACCAGGGAGGCCCTTGGCTCTCATTTTCCACTGGCAGAAGTCAGTTGTATCCTGTTGCTACAGGGACGTCACCTCTAACTCAGGTGTTACATTTTAAAGCCATCTCACATGGGCAAAATTAGCCTAAAGAATCCCTGAAGTGGCCCCTAAACTACAGTCCAGGGCAGTCTCTCAAAAAGATCTTGTCAAGGCCTCCCTGGTGGCGCAACGTGTTAAGTGCAGCGCTGTGGAGCTGTCAGCGGCTGCGGCGAGAGTTCTATGCCCGGCAGGGGAGATTCCCACATGGCGCAGTGGACCTCTCCTGCCTCTCCCACTGCTCCCCTCAGCAGTGTATTTCAGCACATCTGTCTGTTCTTCTCCCTACTCTGTCTCTGGTGAACCCTCTCACCACCCAACACCTCTGGCCTACACCCCAGCTTGTATGCAAAAGTAAATAAATCTTTAAAAAAACAAACCAAAAAAAACTTAAAAAAAAAAAAAGCTCGTCAGCCAGTGTCTGTTCCGGCGGTGCTGGAACTGATCACACCTAATTTTATCCAAGGGAGCTGAGGTAAAGCCGATGACTACCCGAGAGGGCCAGGCCACGTGAGGAGTGCTTCCTCTGACAGCGAGGCGGTCATTGGCCACTCCAACGCCCCCAGGACGGGGCGCTTGGAAGCAAGGACAAGACAGGGGCTCCAGTTCATGTGGGCCCCACACCTGTGTAGGCAGGATGAACTTTGTCTCTCGTCTCTCCTGGGCCACTCCTAGAATTTGTCCCAGGCCATTCAGGCTGCCACAGACCGGGGAGCTAAAACCCGAAGTGCTGTCTCCCACTGTTCTGAGTGCTGGCGAGTCCTCGATCCCGGCTCCGGCAGAATGAGTGTCTGCTGAGGACCCCTCCCTGCTTTGCAGACTGTCGCCTTCTCGCCGTGTCATCTTCTCGGGGGTAGAGGGAACATGCTCTAGTTCTTTCTCAAATGAACATTATCTTGCCTGCACCCCACCCCAACATCTCATTGAAATTTAATCACCCCCCAAAGGCCATTCCTCCCAATCCCTTTGTGCATTAAGTCTCCCACGTATGAGTTATGAGGTTTCACAATCATGTAGCCCATAACAGAGCTGAGTTTGCAAATCTTCTGAGCTAAAGCAAGTGCAGCAGAGTAGACGGTGGAGCTCAGCTTGGGTCATGGAGAAAATGTACACAATTCTGTTCCATACTGGTCAGCTTGTGCCCCTCCTCAGCTGGTTCTAACAGGGCCTCGGGGGCAGGGCCGGGAGGCGTGAACCCCAGTGAGCAGCTGCCTGCGCTGACCCACGGGAGTGTGGGTGAGTGGGGACAGCCTGATTTTGCTCCTGGGTAAATAAGGCCCATCAGCCTTGGCAAGGGTCCCATCTGCAGCTCTGCCCTCTTGGAGGAGTGTTTGTGTTCCCCTGAGCCTGGGGGTGCCCCAGGTGTGGGTCTGTTTCTCTGCTCCTGCTCCCAGGGGGGTGAGTTAGAGTAATACTTGGCCATTGAACGCATTTAAAAGAAAACCAATAACAATATGCTCCCCCACTGTCTGTAGCTACACTGTGGCTTCTTACAGGAAAATATATCTGGCACATAATTCCTGTTGGTACTTAAAAGGGTTTCTTCCTTCTTCTTTTCACCAATCTAAAATTTACCTAACATACACCGTTTTAACCATTTTAACGTGTGCAGTGTAGTGGCTTCTAGTATGTTCACGAGGTTGTACAGTCTTCAGTATTCCAAACATTCCAGAACATTTTCATGCCTCAAAAAGAAACTGTATGGCCATTAAACAATCACTCTTCATCCCTCCCTGTCCATTCCCTTATAATCACTGATTTCCTTTCTGTTTCTGCGGATTTACCTATTCTGGACATTTCTTTTAGTTGGAATCAGATAATAGCCTTTGGTGTCTGGCTTCTTTTACTTCATTATTGTTTCTGAGGCTCATCTACGGTGCAGTCTGCATCAGTACTTTATTCCTCTCTATCACCAGATCACATTCCGGCGTATGGATAGACACATTCTGTTTCTCCATCCATCCATGGAGGAACATTTGGGTTGTTTTCACTTTTGGACCATTATGAATAATGCAGTTATGAACATTCATGTACAAAATTTTATTTGGACACCTGTTTTCAATCAACATGGGTAGGTAGCTAGGAGTGGAATTGCAGCGTCGCATGGTAACCCCATGTTTCATGTTTTGAGGAACCATCTCACTGTTTCCAAAGCAGCCTCACCACACTGGCAATGTAGAAGGGTTCCAAAATTTCCACAGCCTTCCCAAACACTCATGTTTCTTTTCTTTTTCTTTTTTTTTTACTTATTACGGATCTTCATTAACTTTTGACAGGGATACATCCCAACCAGTCCCTTCACAAGTTGAAAATAATAAGTCAAAATTCATTTAATCCACTTCACCTCCTAAATGTACTCAGTACTCTTACATCAGCCTATGGTTGGGAAAATCATCAAACAGAAGACTATTTTATGATGAAGTGTTGTATATCTTGTGTAATTCATTGATTAGTGAAAAGTTGTGTAGGATCAGTTGTGTGCCTTGGTGGTCCAGTGACTGTGTGGGAGTCACTGCCCAGCAGCCCCAGAGAGCATCTGACAGCCTATGGCCTGGGGATAGATCAGATCCAAACATGGGGGTGTGTTTTCTACTGAATGCATGTTGCTTTCATACTAGAGTAATGTCAAAAAACCATAAATCGAACCATTATAAGCTGTGGACCTTCTGCGTTATTATTGCCATCCTAGTGGGTAAGAAGTGAATGCTTGTGGCTTCCATTTGCATCTCCCGAATGAGTAATGATGTAGAACACCGTTTCCTGTGCTTATGGCCATTTGTCTCTCTTCTTTAGAGAAAGATAGATTCAAATTTTGTCCGCTTTTAAGCGAGGTTGTTCGTTGTTTTTGTTGTTGTGTCCTGTGTACTAGACCCTTAGCAGGTATAATTTGCAAGTTTTTTCTCTCATTCTGTGGGTTGTCTTTTCACTTTCTTGATAACATACTCTGATGCACAGTAGTTTTTAATTTGGGTGAAGTTCAGTTTATCTATTTTATCCCCTGGTTGCTTGTGCTTTTGTTATGATATTAAGAATCCATTGCCAAATCCAATATTTTCTTTTACGAAATTAATTGCTTTAGCTCTTACATTTAGGTCCATTGATCCACTTGAAGATAATACTTATAGACAGTGTGAGGGAAGGATCCAACTTCATTCACTTGCATGCTTTTTATAGCTGCATAGCATTTTGTTCTATAAATTATTTAGCTCATTTTATGCTCAGGTATTTGAGTTACTTTCAATATTTTATTACTAAAAAAGATACAATAAATAGCCTTGTATATAATCACTTCCTACATATGTGAGCATATTTGTAGGTTAAATTCCTAAAAGCAGACTTGCAGGATCAAAAGTTGATTGCCTAATGGCTCTCAGTGGAGGCTGAGTTGAAGTGCATGTCCTCCAGCACTGGGTGAGGAGGTGTTTTCCCACATCCTTGCTGAGCCTTGCCAACCAGGTGGGTAGTTTTAATTGGGAATGTTCTTATTATGTGCAAGGTTGTATGCCTTTTAATATATTTTAAGAGACTTTTGCAATTTCTTTGCTATGAACTGTTCATAATCGTTGCCTGTATTTTCTGTTGGCTAATTGGTCTTTCTTTGTTTTGTAGGAGGTATTTATAAAGCAAAGGAGGCCTGAGTCTGTAATATCTAGTTATCTGCTTTGGAGTTTATTAAGGATGATGGATGGTATTTTTCTTCTCTGGAGAAAGTGCTTCACTATTTCCTTTTAAGACTTTTAGATTAGGTGGTTATTTATAATTACCATCTTCATTCTGATATTATTATTTTATGGCTTTTTCTTGTATTTTTATGATAGCATCATTTTATTTAATCTATGGCACAGCTGGAATTTATGTAGTTATATGGTGTGAGGTAGGGATCCATTTTCCCCTCTACATAATTGTTTCTGGGGTCAGATAGCTTCCATTTCCCAGAGCAAACAAAGCACTGAAAATCCAGTCCAGACCTGAAGGAGACTCCAACTCATTTTGGGTCCAGGTGGGAAGGACATCTCTGTGCACTGGAATCAGAGGGGAAACCATTTTTGATGTTCCCTGCTGAAAAAAGTATAGAGTAGTGGTTAAGAGCAAGACTTGAGACTCAAGCAGACAAGATAAAAATGCTGCTCTCCCAACAGTTGAGATAATTCTAGCCAAATTCTTAACCTCTCTCATGTTTTTTTTTTTTTGTTGTTGTTCTTCCTTATTTGCAATATGGGGATAATCATAGTAACTTCCACATGGAATGTTCATGAGACTTAAATAACAACAGTTTTGCCTGGTATAAGTGACCACAGGGGAGCCGCGGCTACCTTCACCATTATCTGCACCGTGATGACTTCCACCTCACGGCTGCCCTTTCTGACAGAGGGCGCTGACCATAGGCTCCTCCACCTGGACTGGCTCATGATTTGGCCTGTCTTCTTCCAGAGGAGCCACTGGTGACCCCGAGTTGTCTGACTTATGGGAGTTTGGGCTCTTTTGTAACCCCCATCCATTTTTCAGCCTTTTTAATTAGATGAAATCAAATAAAAACACAGTCAAGTGTAGCACTGAAGAGAGAGAATCTCACAAAGGATTGACACTGAAGTTTGATCATTTGTAGATGGCAAACTGAGGTGACAAAGCGAATGAATAAACCCAGAAGAAGAATTTCTTGGTAGACCAGGAACCAGGACTGTGATTTCCTGAGGGAGGCCTGTGGCTGCAAGCACAGCTACTGGCACAACTACTTGTCAGCTTGTCCTGGCAAGGAGACAGGCCCCTGAGCCTTTATTTACTTTCTAAAAGATGCCAATAAAGCCTCAGCCATCTTTGGGAAAATGGCAACAGTCTCGAGGAAGTTCCCTACTACCAGGTGCCTTGGCATCACCTGGGTATGTCTCTGTCTGACAAGCTCCTGGGCTGTGACTTTGAGGCTTCTGAAGACAGGGCTGCTTCCTGTGCACCATCTGGCCAGTAATGGGGTGAATTAGCCCAGGTGGGGTTTTGTAACCATTATTTTCTGACCTTTGACTGGAGAGCTACTGCTTCTCTCCCCAGCCTCAGGGCAGAGAGACACAATTTAGAGAACAAAAGAGGCAAATTCTTGCCTTTTGAGCATAAAAGCAGAAATAGATAAAGAGATAGGACCCTACAGTTCTCAGGACTGGGGAAAGGCCCCAGGGAAGGAATAGAGATTTTGCTCATCTGGTGGGTCCTTCAGAAGGGACACCTGCCTTGAAGGGCCTTGCGGAAGGGGTGGCAAAATCGGAAACACCAGGCAGTTGGGGGATCTGAATTCCAGGGGGTCCTGTGCTCACTCCCGCCCCTGCACCCAGTGGATCTTATTCTGGAGAACTGGCTGCCCCGGCAGCTGTGGGAGGCCAGCCCGAGGTTGCTTGGCAGGAGGTCTCCAAGTCCAGGGGTGGATTTCATCTTTATGGTCCTAGAGGCTTAAACAAGTTGGGACTCTCTTTAGAAAATGGAATTTTAAGGATGAATTTGAAATTAGGGACAGGGGAGGTTTCTTTGGGGGGGGTGATGAAAAATTTTGGAATTAGTGGAGATGGTTGCACAACTTTGCAAATATTCTTAAAACCACTGAAAAGTACACTTTGAAAGAGAGGGTTTTATGGTATGTGAATCAGAGCTCAAAGAAAAAGTACATTGTTTTTTTTTTTAAAAATTAGGGACTGGTTCCTGGAAGGAGCCAAGCAAGAGAGGACCTGAATTCCAAGTGAAGCTTTGTTGGCCTCAGTCTCTGTGTGTCCTGATTTGCCAAAATAGCATGGCCAGCCGAAGACGGTCCTGTGAGGATCCCTTCCTCCCCGGCCTACCTCCCATTCCCAGGCCCAAGGGAGTCTCTGGGGACGTCCATGCAATTCTGGAGGAAGATCAGGAAGTGATGGTGATGAGACCCCCTTAGTGGATGGTGCCTGGGAAGGAGAGAAGTCCACTTCTGGCACTTGGGACTTCGAGAACAGAGGTCCGACCTGTGCCGTGTGCACAGTTCTGGCGGAGGGGAGCGCAGTGGCCCATCCACATGGACACTGAGAGTGATAGGGGGCAGGGAGGGATGTCACCAGGTCCTCGGTTCTGGGGAGTGTCACCAAGACAGTCTTGCATGGAGGAAACATCTCCCGTCGGGTGGGAAAGCCAGCGGGGTTCTTCGGAGGCCAGGGGTCTGCGCTGTCATGAAGATCACCGAAGACTTGTTTATCTTGAATCCAACCCGGCGCTCCATAACTTCTGTTACTCACATTTTGAAGCTTTGGACCTACGGCTCATTTCAGGGAAGAAGGAGAAAGCGCATGTTTGAAAATGAACCAGCAAAATAAATCATTGTGATTCTGACATGATGCCCATTGAATACTTTTCAATTCTGGGCTTTGGCAGTCGGTTTTAAAAAAGCGTGTGTGCGTGCGCGTGCACACACACACACACACACACACACACACACACACAACCTATCACATAATTCTTTCTGAAAGGCTCATTCAGCAGGCTGGCCCCTCTCAGTTCCCAGCCCCCCTCTTCCCTTTTCTTCTGTCTCTTTTTTCTTTTAAACCAGCCCTGCTGCTGAGAGGCGAGTGTACACACAGTCTTCCTTTGTGTTTGTAAGACAGAGCCATATCAGTTGAGCGGTAATGATAACATTTGTAGTTATGCAAGCAGAGATAACAGGAATCAGATCTCACGTTCTCCGCAAAATCAATGGCCCAAACCTCACAACCAGTTGGGGTGTTATGCTGCAAAGTGAGGGAAATGTGGATGTGTGTTTTTCGTTTTCTCAAAGCACCAAGCCCATGTTTTTCTTCCTCCCAGAGGATCTCCTGGTTAAACCCCTGGAGATTATTGTCTGGCAAAGGGGGCTCTGCCCTGTGCAGAACTCTGAAGTTCCTCTCCCTGCTCAGATTCTTAGGGCTTTTATTTTTTCTCACATCCAATGATTTAGGGTTTCCTTTGCTTTGCGGCGGGTAATCTGACCTCTTGATACAGCAAGAAGAGAAAGCTAATGTAGCCACTCAAGCAGAGACCAGATGCACACAGGCATCCGTTTGCAAGGCCACTTAGATCTAATAAAAGAAAGGTGCAGTTAGACACTTGCCGGGGTTTTGTTGCATTGTTACCTGAACGACATGCAAATGTATTGACGCCTGGAAATGAAAACCCTGGCAAGGTGTGGAAGTTGTAATTGCCAAGGCAGAGCAGGCCTAAAGCAGAACTGGGGCAGGGATAAGTCTGATACCACAGACACTGGAGTCTCACCTGACCTGTATTTATGTGCGTGTGTGTGTGTGTGTGTGTGTGTGTGTGCGCGCGTGTGTGTTTGGGTGTGGGGCTGTTAACTCCTTCTAGGCATGGATGTCTGAGTTTCTCTGTTAGTTGGTTTCTCTGATTTCATTTTGAACTTGCAGTTGTTCCTGGGGAAGAAAGAAGTAGTGTGGAGTTGCCCGGATGTTGCATACGGTAGGTCTTCATGGAGGCTAAATGCCTGTTGGTGGGAGGGTTGTCAGGGGACCATCCCGATTCACTGGGGTGGAAGCTGAGCCCCACAATAACCATCCTTTTCAACAAAATGGAGACCATGCTCTTTTTCTCCTGTTCTGAGGCGCTCCTAATTGCGTTTAAAATGGAGGTGTGCTTTTCAACTCTTCTTTTGGACACTGAGGCGCTGTCTCCCCCTTTCTACCCATCTACACCTTCCCCTCCCGCCAAAAAAAAAAAAAAGAAATAGTGGAACTGTCATCCACCAGCAACCTAATCCCTGGCTTGCTTGGGGGAGGGGAAGTTTTATAAGGAAATACAATTTGTTGTGTTTTACAGATACGTTTTCTTCTTGCCAGTCTCCAGACATAAGTGTTTGAATTAAAAATTATACTTCGAACGCTGTGCAGATGTTGGCATTTAAAAACCAAATACTATTGGCCTGTGCGTTGCTAAGCAACCTGTGCTACCCAATCAGCCTGGTTCTGAATGGAACCGGGTCCAAGAGCTCAGAGAAGCAGGGTGGTCGCCCTGGTCAGGCAGGGCCGGCTCCCGGGCTCTGGCTCTCGTTAAGTTTGGCTCTCCTGGCTTTCTTTGCCTGAACACACATTTTAATTTCACTGTGTCAATTCTCATCATCGGCCTCCACGGAATCCCCTTTTTGGTTTTCAGAAGTAATTAAGGAAAAAGGCCTCTCACTCACTGCCGCTTGGGCGGAGATAAAGACGTTCTGGGCGTCAGACAGGGCTGGTGCGCGAGCAGTCTTTGAAGATGCGCCTTAAAGACGGTCTGACAAACAGTGGCAAACGGGCCAATTAACCCGCATCTGAGTCCTCCAGGCTTTAAACTCCCTTCCAAAGAAATCAGGGCGCGTTAATTAAGTGGGTGTTAGGCCGGCTCAGAATATCAGCTTCCTGGGAGAGCCCATCGAAGGGGGTGATTTCACTGGCTTGCCCGAAGGGGAGCTTCGTGCTGGTGTGAGGTTTTGTCACAGGGGCTGTTTGAAAGTTAGGGGGGAGGGCCTCCCCAGTGGCGCAGCGGTTAAGCACTGCGCTGTGGAGCTGTCTGCAGCGCGTGATGCGAGTTCAACGCCCCGCCGGGGAGAATCCCACATGGCGCAGCAGACCTCTCCTGCCTCGCCCGCTGCTCCCCTCAGCAGTGTATTTCTGATCTGCCTGTTCTGCTCCCCACTCTGTCTCTGGTGAACCCTCTCGCCCCCCCGCGCCTCTGGCCTGTACCCTAGCTTGTATGCATACATAAATAAAAATTCTTATAAAAAAAAAAAGAAAAGAAAGTTAGGGGGGAAATGTCCCAGCCACGCTGAGTGGTGCAGGTTTGTTAAAAAAGAGAAGGAAAAGCTAGCTTTGCAGAAGACCCGGGAGAGGGGACAAAGGAAGCCTGGCTTGACCGCTGTGGCTGGTGGGAGTAGGGCCAGCTCCTCAGAGGTGCTCACAGCGGGGCTGCTCCCCCAGGGAAGCCCATTCATTGTACTGATTTTCCAGTCGGCTCTGAAGACAGACCCCGGCTCCAGGCACTCGCGCTGATTAGCCAGCAAGACCCGTGTGTGCTTGTGTTGCCTCGATGTTCCCTCCTGAGAGAACAGGAAGCTCCTTGCTAGGGCATTGCTTACTTCCACTGGCACCTGCTGGGCTGACTGGGCACCGTTTGTTAACTGTCTGTTTTAGGCCCTGGTGCCTGCCCCAGCCTCTTTCTCAGCAGAGAGAAATAGACCTTTTGTGCATGTATTTCCAGTGCTTGTCTCAGCAACAACCCTTTCCTTTCACACCCTCATTCTGGGGGCACAGGAAGCCTGTGTGCCCTGTGCCGGAGCAGGCACCCCCAAGCCATCCGGTCTTCCCACCCCCTGACGAGGTGTACTCTGAGGGTCCAGGCCCTGTCTGCCAGCATTGGGCAGTGATGTCTCTACTGGAGTTTGTCACGATCTTGGGGGCTGCACCCAGGATGTGGGGTCCCAAAGTTCATCCTGGGGCTTTCTGGTCTTCCTGACACACTCAATTTTGGGGGTTTAGTGAAGGGTTTGGACTCCTTCTTAGGAACCCATTGTTTAGGCTGCCTTCCCTGCAGACTGCCCCTCTCTCCCAACTGGGGAATCTTTATCCCATAGAGAGGGCAGGACTCATTTGCATTCAATTCCCTTTTTATGCCCCAGACTGGTCACCCCAGATCTGCGCTTTTGATTCCTCTGCTTTTGTAGTGAAAAGTTGTGTGTGTGTGTGTGTGTGTGTGTACATATATAAACAAAAATAAACAGTTTTGCAGTCTAATTGCCATATGGACTGTGCACTTTTAGCCTACAGTTTGAGGAGCTCTGTAAACTTAGATCAACGTGTGCATCACCTCAATCCATGTTTAGAGCATTTCCATCACCCCCAAAAGTGTCCCTGTGTTCACTTGCAGTCAACCCTGTTCCCCCTTGGCCCTGGGTTCCACTGCTCTGCTTTGTTCCTTAGTTGTGGTTAAAGAAACTTTATGGCTGCGTAGAGAGAGTAGGCGAATTTGGGGGGGGGGGCGGTTGAGATAGGAACAGGTGACAGGTGGAACAGACCTGCTTATCTGATGATGGTGGCCTCCGAGGAAGCTACACTGGATGTGGAGAAGACCAGGTTTCACTGGAGATGAACTCGGAGAGACTCGGTTTCTCATGGGGCTGGGAGGAGGAGGAACTCCAGGCGCCCTTTTTTCCACCTGTTCAGGTATGTGGGGGTGAAGAGCAGAGCCAATCCCAGATCCAAATTGCCCTCAAAGGTTTCTCTGTAAGCAGCATCTCAGCCCTGTTTTAAATAGCTTGGGGCTATTTAAAATGACCTGATTCCCCAACTAATGTAAAGAACTAAAATGTTGGTGATGTTTTTTGTTCCAAGCTGCATTCCGTGATCTAAGCTCTTCTTTTTTTCTGTTGTTGTTGTTATTTTTTTTTTTAGTTTTTTTCCCCTCATTTTTTTTTATTGTTATTTATGTCTTTTACATTTTGTATTCCCCTTGGGCAGCCCACCACCAATTCACCCGTGATCCATCTCCATGGTCCCCTGTATTCTCCTCTCTTCCATTTTGTGCCCTTATCCTCCCCTCCCCCCCACCCACCGCTGAGTGTCTCTCTCCCACCCGGCCTCCCTATAGTCCTGTTATAAGTGAAACCATTCGATATTTTTCTTTTTCTTTCTGGCTTATTTCACTGAGTATGATTCCCTCTAATTCCATCCATGTCGCTGCAAATTGCATGTGTTTATCTTCTTTCCATGCTGAATAGTACTCCATTGTGTATATGTACCACATCT